>JAGFMF010011636.1:1341743-1454973 GCA_019455555.1 Galemys pyrenaicus
GAAGCCTGCCTGAGGACCCAAGGGGCGCGGCTCCGGGAGGGAGGTGTGTGTGTGTGTGTGTGTGTGCGCGCGCGCGCGCGCGCGCGCGTCTTGGAGGCACATATGCAAGGGTGGCCGCCCGCAGATGAGGCCTTCAACGTCCCTAGGATCCAAGGGGTGCGGTGCCGGGAGAGGGGTGTGTGTGTGTGTGTGTGTGTGTGTGTGTGTGTTGAGGGCAGGGTGGCCGTCTGTAGATGTGGGATTATGCATCCTGAGGGTGGCTGGGCTGACGGAGGGGCTGTCCTGAGGAGCGCTGCTAGGGGTCACTGCTCTGAGCTGGGGTGCAGAGCCAATGCAAAGGGCTGATATGGGATCACCGCCTGGCCCCACTTACCTGGGCAGAGTGCTGCGCTGCTTTGAGTGGTTCAGAGACTTGGTGGATCCCTGGTGGATGAGAAACCTTGTGTGGATGTCTCCCGAGTATGTCCCTATCTCCCGTCCTCCTTCTTTTATTCCCTCCCTCTCACCCTCCCTCCCTCCCTCCTTCCCTCCTTCTTTCCCTCCCCCAGAGGATGGAGCGCAGCTCCCCATTCCAGAGTTCCATCAACTTTTGTGAGCGGAAGAAACCTAGGTCCTTAAGCCTTTAAACCAGAGCTACTTGCTTCCACCTCCTGCTCCCAGCATCACCTTACCAGGTGCTCTATGCGCCTCACAGGGGCTGTATTTCTCCGCTAGAGGGAGACGGAAAGGAATGGTTAGGGCTGTGCAAGGACCAGTCTGGGCCCTGAGGGTTGGGGAGGGCATGCCTGTGTCCCTGTGGAGGCTGTATCAGGTGAGGGGGTGGGGTCCTAGCTCCCAGCAGGCTGGAGAGGACAAGGGCAGACTGTGCCTCGAAATCCCCATATTCCCTTGGGATGGCCAGTCCCCACAGCACTCCATTCAAGGGAACTTCCTGGGGGCTCTCTGTCCAGACCTCTGGACACTGCAGCCAAGTTCCCAGCCTACCCCCCCCCCCCCCCCCAATCCCAGAGCAGGCTCACCAGCTCCGCTGGAGGGACGGCCTGACAGGATGAAGTCACCTGGAAGGAAACCCAAGTGAGGAGTTGAGCTCCTGGAGAAATGGGCTCTCCTAGGTTTGAGGATGGGGCCACCTTTCAGCTTCAGCAAGAAGGTGGAGGGGTCGTCAGCAGATGGGAGCAGGCTCCAGCTGAGGTACCTCTATTTAAGGGAGCCTTTCCTCTGGCCTCTTGGTCTCCCACCCCCAGGTCCCCATTTGTTGCTCTTGGCGCCCAGCCCCCTGCCCACACAGACCCCCATTCATCCAGCTGCAGGGCAGGAGTTATATATAGAGCCACGCAGGCAGGCCACGGCCAGGGTTGGACACTGGCCTCTTTCACCGGGAGACCCCGCCCCTGGGCACACAGCTCCCCCTAAGTCAGCTCCAAGGTCCTGGGACCCCCGTACAGCAGGATGATCAAGGAACCTCCTCAGAGATGGGGCTGTTTCAGGTCCCCAGAGGACAGTGGGTATTATCTACAGCTGTACCTTCTGTCTCGCCTGTTCAGGGCTGAGACCCCCCCAGGCATCCTGAGGACCCTTCCCCAGAGGGAAGGCACAGCCCATCCGGCTGCCCAATCTCTGAAATCCTGCTCCCCCACCCTTCCTCCTCCCCATTCTCCTCCCCCCATCCCCTCGCCAGCTGCAGCCTGGGCACAGCACCAAGACTAACGCTGTCTAGCTGTCCATTGCCTGGGCCAGCCCCCCAGGGGGTGGAGTAGGGTGGTTCTTAAAGGGCCCAGTGCAGCGCCCTCTCCCACCCCACAGGGCATCCCCCTATAGTGAGAGGATGGACAGTTGACGCCACTGTGACTAGAGAAGCCGGTTTCAGAGGAGGAAGGGACCCCAGCCCCTTGTTCCCACCAGTACCCACCTTTGCTTCACATTTTCTGTGTGTTGCCACCTTGCACACTAGAGAGGGGTAGAGGGGAAGTGAGGGGTAAGCAGGGGACTTTGGGGACAATGGGAGGGATGGCCCTCCCCAAGCCCTGGGCCTACACGCTGGGACTCCCAGGACTCAGCTGCACTGGGCTGGCTGGGGTGTCCAAGGGAGAGAATGGCAGTGGGGTACCCAGGCAAGCGAGGGAGCCAGGGACAATGTTCTAGGGTAGGTCATGTGGGGTGAGGGAGAGGAGGAGACGGGAACCCAGTCACCACTCAGGGTGGGGAGGTAGTGAGTGGTTGATCTTCTGGGTTGCTGGGGGAGTCTGTCCTGGGGAGCAAGGGCTACTTGGGGAGAAGGCAGTGGCCTCTGAGCTCAAGGTGCCAGCCCGGGGAAGCGTGACTGGTGTTCTGTGAGTCTGCCCACTGGAGCCCCAGACGGGGCACCTCACCTCTGCATGAGACGCCCGTCCCATCGATGGTCACCTTACACACTGCGCACACGGGTGGTTTCTTCCGGAAAACCTTTTCCCGGAAGCTGTGTGGCTCAGCCTTCCTGGGCTAGGGGTGGAGGGACAGATAGAGGCATCAGTGATTGAGCCTGGGCCTCAGCACTGTGCTGGTTTCTTCCCTCCTCCATCCCCATACAGCCCACAGACTTGTAAGACGCACTTGACCACAGCTGTTTCCGGGCAGTTGTGGGGCCCGTTGGTCCTCTACGGTACATGGAATCTGGCCCCTTGCGTCACCCTAGCTGGGTCAGCTCCTCCCCAGGGGATAGCTGAGGCCCCTCACGTGGCCCTGGCGTGTGATACCCTTGTGGTCACTACCACCCCAACCATAGAACTTTCCTCCTGGGAGGGAGGTGCTCTCTGAGGGCCCCCTGTCTCTCCTCCCATCTTGCTTTCCCCTGATGGAGGCCCCTGTGGAGGGTGAGCTGGAGGAGGGCGCGGGCTTAAGGTAGACGGCAGTCCTGCAATCCCAGTCCAGACTGACCCGGCAGGGGTGGCTTCTGCCATTTCAGCTCCCCTGGCTCCTGCTGTCCCACGCTTTAGGCAGCTGACATGCCCTCCTCCCCCAATTGTCAGAACAACATGTTTACTCGTCGTGCATTGAGGCGGCAGGCAGCGTTGTGTAAGGAGGGGGTGGTAAGGCTGGAGGAGAGGCAGACAGAGGCATGACATTGGGGGAAATATTTAGTGGCCTTGCTACTTCTGGATGTGGTGAACACCCCATCACTTGAGGAGATTCAAGTGGGGTTCCAGCACTGGATAAAGGTGGAGGAGGACCAGACCCTCTGTGGGGTTCAGTATACCCAGAGGTGCAGCGAGGCAGGAGTCTGGAATGCTCCCTTATGGGCCAGACCTACCTCAGTCCCATCTGCCACTGTGGGTTCAGGCCTCCCAGCCTCTGGGGACCATTTGCTGCCATCCTTCCTTGTCTACCTATTTTACTCCTGTAGAGTTCAAGTTCTGCCCACTACCTCCACCATGACCCCCACCCTCCCTCCATTGTCTCTGGTCATCCTGAGCTGTTTCTGGGATAAGGCTGAGAAAATGTGGGGAAAGGGAGTGCTGGAGCCTCTAGGCCCCCCAGTCTGGGGTGGGAGGCAGTTCAGGCATCACCTCTGGTTTCTTGGCTGTTCCCGGAGCACCTGGATGGAACTCAACCTGAACTCTTCTGGGTGGGGCCGGGCTTGTCAGACCCACTGAGAAAGTCAGGTGCATTTTGGCTTTGACAGCATACGCAGGTGATGTTAGCAGAAACCAGAGCCCCAGGATCAAAGCACTCTTGAGACCTAGCTTTCTCTCTCCCTTCCTTTCCTTACACTTACCCTATGCCCCCCAAATTCCCTGCCCAAGGAAGGGGCTTGATATCTTAGCCCTTTTTCAGGGCTCTAAATGAAGTTATTTCTTGCCACACATCTGGGGGGTGCCAGGACTCCTAGGGCTGCCCCAGGATGAAGCAGGGGAGGTGAGAGAAGAACTATAAGGGACACCAGGTTCTGCTGCCACAGACCTGGCCACCCCAAAAGGGCAGAGTCATAGGGGTGCATGCCAAAAGGAGAAGGCTAAAGGAGCTGAAATTGGGAAAAAGGTCCAGCATGAATCCTGCCCCCTCCCCCACTGTTCACACCTCCACCCCTGCCCCTCCTCTTCCCACCCGTAGGCACTCCTACCCTGCTGGTGGCCCGGCTGCTGTCCCTCCTCCCCAGAGCTCTGAGCAGCCTCTCCACAGGGCCGCTGGACTTCATGGTGTTTAGCTGGCTGGGGTGTAGGCTGAGGGGCCCGAACAATGCTGGGGCCAGGCCCGGGGCTTCCTGGAAGCAGCCTGGCGGAGGCAGCCGCTTCCCCTGGGTGGAGGGTAGGCTGTCTGGCTGGTGTTAGGAGAAGCCCGGCCCTGGAAGTGGAGGGGAGTACCGGCGGGAAGGGGGCAGGTCGCTGCTCCAGGAAGTGGGGGGCGGGGGAGGATGTGGGGGAGGCCAGGAGATCAGATTCCCAGGATCTACCCTGCTGGGAGTGTCAGTTTAGGATCTTTTGCCTCCCACTTCCCCTCTGGAGCTGCCCCCTGCCCAGGGATTCACCCTATCCCGGGATCTTCAGGGATTCTGAGATCCTGCCCCTGATGGGGCGGGGCCGGAGCAGGGTGGGAATTTGGGTCTCAGGGCTGGGCCCAAGGGCCTTCAGGGAACACGGTGTTCAGCAGGGCCAGCCACCCAGCCTGAACTCTCGAGTTCTCTGGGGACTTCCGGTGGGGAGGGAGGGGAGCTGGGAATCACCAGCCCAGCCCAGCCAGCCAGCCGGGCTCTGGAGTGCATTCTGAAGGTCAGGGAAACTGGGGCTGAGGGCCACCTTCTCACTGGTAGGGAAAGGAAGCTATGCACTGTCCTTTCTGCTCTACAGATTGGAAGGCCACATTCTAGTCAGAAGGCTGCTGTGCCCACAGGAGTGAGTCATTCTCTTGCTCCAGGCCCTTCTCCTGAGACGCCCTCCAGCTGCTCTGCCTCGGACAGTCCCCCACTCACCCATTCCCTGGCTTTGTTTTGGCTGACTATCTCAGATCCTTAGCAACTCTTCCAAGCCCTGGCCCTTAGGCCCTCCACCCCCAGTGCTAGAGCTGGGTCATATCCCCCTCCCCCTAAAGCCTAAGTATTACCTTCATGGCTCTCCTTGCTCAGCAGCTGTCCCAGGGCTTGAGGACTGGACAGGAGGCCTCCTCCCAGTATATACTCCACCCCTCTCCACAGGCCTCCTGCCTCCCTCCTGGGAACACTGCCAATTTCCTGTCCCAGGAGTCAAGGGAAGGAGGTGAACTGGGACCTTGGAAAAGGGAAGGGGTAATCTTCCAAAAATATAAGGGGTTAATAGATGGCCTGGGGTTCTTAGCCCCAAACCTTGGATAGCATCCCCTCCCACTGGCCACAACTGTCACTCACTCAAGAGAATGGCATGGCATTTCCTCACTGTCCCAAGGTTCAGGCAGCTCCCCAGCTCTGCTTCTGCTACCAGGTCCGTAGACTTCCCCTTCTCCTTCCATTGCTCATCTGGGCTGATCTATTCTGCCTTTTCTGGGATGAGTCCAATTATGGGAATCCATTCAGGACACTTCCCAGGATCTCCCTGTGCCAGGCCTAGCCTGATTCTCCGTTTAGGTTAGGACGTCCATCCTCAGGGTATCTTGACAGGAGGGAGGCATCTGTATGGCAAGGCGTGGGCCCCTAGCCTGTAACTAGAGCAGGGCACTGGCTCTGCAACCCACTCCCACCCCACCAGCCCTGGCTGGGTCCCAGGTCATTCCAGGCTCTTGGCCAATGCGGGCAACTGGGTCTTGCCTGGTCAGTCCCCAGCCCAGCTGTGCTGGGGTGCCTTTTCCCTGCTCCTGTTGCCCACACCTTGACCAGGACCCTTCTAGCAGTTTACTTCTATTCTTCTATCCCTCACTTGGCAGTTGCCCTCACCTGGAACAGGTTCCCCAAATATCACAGGATACTTGCTCTTCATCTCCTGGGGAGCTCACTAACCCTTGTGTTGGATGGCCCAGGAAACATGGCTTTGCCAGCCTCCCCAGCCCGTGTTGCATCTGAGGAAGATGGAGATGGGGGAGAGCTGATTCTTCGGTGGGAGCTTATAGGAAAAGCAGCTCACTGGGGGAGGACTGAGACTCTCTAGGACCCTTGCCATCCTCCTGCCTGGAACATTCCTAGCCTGTCTGCCTCTACCCCCTGTCTGGCCCCCTCTCACTCAGAAGCCTTGGGTTTGTTTGTAGAAACCCCTCCACCCACACTCCCCTTCCTGGAAATAGCTGTGGTTGGATGAGAGGCTGGGAGCCCGGTTGGTCTTGGAGGAGGGGTGAGGCCCCAGGAAGGAGGGGTGTATGGGTGTGCCCGGAGGGATGGAGCATTGAGGGTAACAGTGGAAGAGGCCGGTGAGCAGGGGCTGGAAAGTCACCCCTGTCCGTACCCATTCTCAGCCTCAACTCCCTCAGAGCTGAATGAAAAGTGTAAACCTTCACGCGCTCCACAGGCCAAGGCCAGAACGCGACTGCCAGTTCCCGCCCAGGCTCCCGACCGGCGTGTGGGGGCAACGTGCGCCACAGCGCGGGAGGCGCCTCGTGCGGGCGGGATGGAGCAGCGCCCAGAGCGCGCCCTGGACCCGAGAGGGCGTGACCGCCCGCTGGGGTGAACCCCCCTTCCAACCCCTCCCCCCCGCCCCCGTCCCCTTCGCGGCTTCCAGATAGCCCCTCCGCCGACCCTTCACCCCTAGCCCCGACTCCGGCGCGCCCGCCTCGCTGGGCGCACAGTGCACCCCCGGCGGCCCGCGCCCCCTGGCGATCGCCCCCGGCACCGCCCGCCCGGCCGTGACGCAGAGGCCGCCGCCCTCTCGCCCCGCGCTGCGCGGCCACTCACCTGCGGGGGGCGCCCCGCGGGGCGGGGGCGCGCCGGGGCGGGGCAGCAGCAGGGGGAGCCCCCGGGCCAGCCCATCGCGCTAGGGCCCGCGCTGTGGGGGACGCGGAGGAGGCGGGAGCGGGCGCGCGGCTGCTCGGGCTCCCTCCTGCCCCCGGCGCTCCCCGCGCCCGCCCGCCCCTCCGCCCGCGCGCTCCCCTCCCTCCTTCCCCCGCGCCAATCCCCGCGTTCCACCCGCTCCCCGCCCCTTGTCCTCCTCCGCGCTCCCTTTCTCCCCACCTTCTGCGAACCCACGCTCACAAAGAGCCTCGAAGGAGGAACGCGGAGACAGGCGGACGCGCTCGGAGACGGGACGAAGAGACTTGAGATGGCGGGAGAGAGTTTGAGAGGCAGACACGGAGGACGCGGGACCGGGAAATCTCGGGGAAGGGGGAGACTGACCTGGCAAAACCCACGCGAGCTAGACGGCCGCAGAAGGAAAGGTGGACACAGACCCAGAAGGCACTAGAGGAAAACAACTACCGCGGCCTCTCAGCCCCGCTGCTCCACGGGAGTGTATTTGAGCTCACGCCTGACCCCGAAGTCAGGACCCCCTCGAGGCTTGGCCTGGTGAGGCGAGCGCCACCTCTCCAGGGGGACGCCGGGTTCAGATGAAGGTGCCTGGTGACCGTTGTGTTCCAAGTCGCTGGACACCCTTCCTTGCTCCTCTGCCCCACAGGAGGCACCTGTTCTCCCATAAAGGACTAGTAGCTGAGGACCTCCATCAAGTTCAAGTGCCCCCCAACCCCAGGCAGCTCCAGTCACCGTCCATCACCCTGAGGCTGTTATTCCCACCTCTAGGAGACCTCTTAAGAAAGTCTTCCTCACATTTAACTCAAGATCCAGGTTTTCCAATGGAGATGGAAATTCCTTCGGTGGTCTAACCCCATTCCTTTTGCAGTGTCTGGATCTGGTACTGGATGGGAACTTCTGGAATTGAGCTAATGGGCCAGGGGTCTGGTTTGACTTGTGCCACCCTGGAGGGGAAGGTACAGTGCAGGGGTAAGGAAAGGGATGTCTTTCTACAAGCCCTGGATCTATTTCCTTTCTCAGATTGCCATGCCCTTTAGCAGTGAGCACTTCCTGCAACTTTCTCCCTCCCTAGCCCTCCCCTTTGGATTTTCCATGATGAAATCTGGGGGTGGAGGGAGGGGAAGTGTGTTCTGAGGAGCTAGTGCCTGGGGCTCAGTGCCCAATGCCTGCTCAAGTCAGCCGCTAGGTTTGAGAGGGCTCAAAGGCCTTCTGTCCCTCCCTGTCCTGTGTCATACTTTGTGGGTCCTTTCTGTACTAATCTTGCCTTTGGCAAAGGCTGGGAAGTCTGGTTCTGATTAAGAGGGGTGGAGCACCTGATTCCAATCTGAGGGCAGGGAAGAGGCTGTGCAGCAGGCATGGTGACTATGTGGGCCCCCCTGGAAACTGGCTTTTGAAGGGGTGGAAGTGGCAGGGACTTGGGAGCCTTGATTTTAACTGCTTTTGGTTCAGTTAATGTCAAGTAGACAGAATCAGAGGTTAGAGCAGAGGGAGAATTAGGGTCTGGGGGGGTGGGGGGAGATGCAAGTTGGGTTGGAGGCTATCAGGGTAAGGCTGAAAATCATTCTGTGTATTTTGGCAAAGTCTGATTGTGTAATTGAGATATACGAGATGTTAAAAATTTGCTCACTTCTTTGGAGCCTACAGCTATTTCTTTTAACTCCTTCCCCTTCTCAGAATCCGTTAAGGTTTTGGTAGTTCCTGGGATGCATGCCAAGGATAAGTTCTGGTCTCTGAAGGTACCAAAGAAGAGACTGGGACTTAGAGAAGCTCTTGACTGGTCCCAGAGAGGTGGTAGAGCTCCAGTCTCTCACTTATGTTACTTTTGCTGCACCTAAGAGGTGCTTTTAAGTTTCCAGGAAATTGGGAAGCAGTTGTTGAACTTCCAGCCCCGACTTGATTCCTGCTCTCAAGATTGGGAACAGTGTGAGGAAATCTGCAGGAGGGAAGTTGAGGAAAAGGTTGAGAGTGAAAAATTATACAGGAGGTGTCTTGGTGGGGGCAAGCCAGGCATCTTGATTGCCAGCTTAGAGCATGAGGAGCTTCAGAAGGGAAGGGGCGTGGGGATGCCAGGATGATGTTAATAAAAATGAAACAATTTCTGGAACACACTCTGACCCTCCCTCCATGCAAATTTCCTTACCTTGATAATGCAGAGGGCAGTCCATCTTGGCACTGAAGGCTGAACCCCCTCCTCTTTCATGGCCTGGGGAGATCCCATGCTTGTGGCCAGGTATGCTCAGAACCTTGGTGTGGGGAAACTATAGGAGGACATTGAGGGTGTGGGCTGTCCTGGCTGGTAGAGCACTGGGTCAGGGGAACTTCAGTGGAGGGTTTGGACACTGGGAACCAGGAAGTGGGGGAAGGGGCAGAGCTGACTTCAGGGGCGGGTCTCCTGGATGAGGACAGAGGGTGCATTGTCCAAGTGGGAGGTTGTTGCAGCTGGGCGGGGAGCATCACAGCTTGCCTCTTCAGACTTTTGGTGGAGGGAGGGTGAGTGGTGGGTAAGGCCTCCCTTCACTGGTGGTCCTCTGGGCTTCAATGGTTGCTAAGAAACAAGATTTTATGAGAAACAGTGCTTTGCAGGAACAGATGTGTAAGCTTTCCCATTTCCTGAGCTCCCAGATGCTGGGAATTGGATTAGCACTTGAGGTGGAACCCTCAGCACCAACTGGGACCACAGCCTAGTGCTTGTTTAGGAGAAGCTATATGGACTGGGATACACAAAGGGCCCAACCTAAAATTGACCCTTCTAAAGCAGGACCTCAAACCTACACCCATTTGGTCGTTCAGTATTTATGGTAGTTTGGCAGGGCTGATTAGTACCGGGGTCCTTTTCTGCAGAGGAGCTGCATCTACTTAAATGACTGGGCATGGGGAGTGGGGCTGGACACACAAGCACCCACCCTCCCCTTGAACTGAGACTCCCTCTTGGAATGTATAGTGAGGTCCTTATTCCCTGGCCTTTTGTGCACAACCAACACGAACGTTTTCAAATTAGCTTCCTCACCTCTCCTCCTTTCCATCACTACCCGTATGAGGGAAGTGGTTGGAAGCAAAGGCGTGAGTGATCACTGAGGATTTCTGTAAAGGGGGTGCGGGGGAGTCACACATTTTTTACTAAACCCAACTGAAAGGCTGTTGAATCACCACACCCACCAAACTGCTTTATCCCTCAACTATGAAGAATACCCTAGCAGAAGCTTCAAGACAAGGTGCTGCAGTTGCCCAAGGAAAGCCACTTGTGGTAACTGTGCTCCCTTCAGCCCTGCCTTCCCCAGGGCTGTGTGGGCAGGGCCTGGGCTTTCTACCCTCCACCCCCTGGGCCTGCCTGGGTCCTAACCTCTTTCCTGCCTTGCCACACTAACAGTCTGTCCCCATTTGGAAAATTCCCACTAAATCTAAGCTATGACTAAGGGGAAAAGTGGCCTTAGACAGCTTGTAGATGAAATTTCATTCACCTGGTGTTAAAGGGACGGCAAAGTGGTACCTCTCCAGACTGCCAGAGAGGGTCACAGAACAACTGCCTAAAGAACAATGAAGATTTATCCTCAGAGCTACCTCTTCTGCCTAAAACAACACAGGAAATGGGCTACAGCAACACTAATACTTAGCACCAGGCAAGAACACAGGAGGGGAGCAGATGCAAATTCCAGGTTCTTAGTTATCAATGAACAGTTAGCTTCCCTTGGCAAACCCAACCCCCGTGGTGCTTGCACCTATTCTTCAACGCCCACAGAGAACTTCAGAGGTGTGTGTGTGGGGCAGAGACACAGACTACTAAGAGTCCACTGAAGAGCACTGGGAGAGTGGAGTGATGAAAATAATTTCAGCATTAAAAGTATGAACTTTAAAGATCAGATTTATTTGGAGAAAACGAAACAAAAACAAAAACAAAAAAACCCCCCACAACCCAAAGGATGGGATTTTACATCTCAAGACATCTCCCAGGTATTAAGTCTACAGATTACAAATCATTTTCATAGAAGATATTTTTGTACAAATTTTACATGTATTGAGGAACGGGGCATAATCCCTGCTTTTCCTTAATAGGGGGCAGAGGGAGGGAGGAAACCAGCTTTTCTGGATACAACTATTTGGAAGTAGACATGAAGAGGGTAAACCCTACCTTTTCATCATCTACAGCAAATGATTAAAAAAAAAACAAACCACCCTTCAGCCTTGGGTATCTCTAAAGCCATTTTTCCTAGCTACTAGTCAATTCAAGCCAATTATTTCAAATTAATTCACTTGCTTATCTTTTATGTTCACCGGGTAAATGATTCATTGTGTCCACTGCTGCAGCACTCAAACCAACAGCCCTGTCTGGCCAGACAGGGTCCGGCCCAGGACTGATGGGAGAAGGGATTGCAAACAAGAGGCTGGGATGTCTTATCTCTGCAGGTACCATAGTGCTCACAGGGCATCACCTACTGAGCTGACAGTACAAAGGTGCACATAAAAGCTGCTGTGCTCCAGAGAAACCAGGACCTTGTTAAATATTCTCTCCATTATCATGTTTTCTCAAGGGAGGCTAAAAAAAAACCAAACCAAAAACCCCAGAACAAAACACAATACATTGGTCTAGGCCACATCATAAATTCAAACAATGGTATGGAATTTCATTGGAGAGGACATGTGTTTTAAAAGGAAGAAAAAAAAAAAAACCACAACAACAAAAAAACAAAACCCAACCCTCCCCCAACAAAACCTAATCAAGGTTGTGAGACAGGTTATTAAGAGTTTCTGAGGTTTAAAAGGGGTCAAAGCAGCAGCAGGAATAGACGGAGGGAAGGAGTCAGAGCCAACAGACATAAAGGGGCCAATATTTGCCTTGAGAAAAGCAGTGATTCCTCACTGGCACTCCCAGGTAGCTGAGCTGGAATGCCTGGGAGGTTAGATATGACTTAAACAGAAGCTACTTTGGGGAAAGGAACAGGTTAAAGTAGCATGAAGATGGTAAGATGACAAGTCTAAAAATTTAAAGCTTCAAGATTTCAACAGGATTTGGATAAAACTGAACTTTCAGAAAGAACAGTGTTTAATTAAGAAAGGATGGACACATAAAAGACTTGGGAATTCCCATGACCCCTAAGTGCTTCCTGTTCCAGGAAGCAATCATTCATGTGTTTACTGGAGGTCATACCACTTTCCCCTATTACTGGTGCAAAATAATTCATTACCTCCTCAAAGCTGCTTTCCAAACCACGATTTCCCCACTTACTTGGTCACCAACAAGTCCTATTCTTTAGTGGCCTGTAGACTTACTCCCAGCTACCCCCCTGGGGGGTAAAAATTAAGGAATTCCCCCTAGGCTGGCCCCAGTAACTCAGAATTAAATAAGAGGTGGAGCTGGCAGCCTCCTGGAGACTAAAACAACTTCAGAGACTAAACCTACCTTTCCAAGGATGGAAAATTTATTTAGATAATGTTTGAGAATTCATATATGCCACAATAGTATAGTAAGAATTAAAAGTATAAATCTCGCACTCTTCTTATACCTGTCCTACTGCCCAACCAGATTCCAGACACTGCATCACTGTCACTGCCATTTTCTACATGGAGGCCCTACCACTACTGACACGGGTAACTGCACATCATAAAAATGAACCACAACTTTTCCATTAAAAGCTGTAGTATCTTTCTCTGGCTACAATGGCCAATTCTCCAGTTAGTTCAATACTTTAAAGGCTGCAGCAGCATGCAAAAGAATTTCATTCTTTAAAAAAAAGTTAAGAAAGGTCTCCAGGAGATGGTGAGTTTTATTTTATCTTGTCTGGATAGAGGTTTGATTTGCTCTCGAATGTTCCAGGGTGGAGAGAGACTAGGAGAAAGCACAGGATGTAGAGGTCTATTCAGTGTAATCTCCCTCATTTTCATCTTCACCATCAACGGAGAGAGCAGCATACTTGCTCGCAGAACTGAATTTCTGTAATAGACAAGAGTGATAAGGTAACAAAGCCTTGAATTATCACATCAAAACTCAAGAAACTGGTTACTATTACTATGGCAAAAACTGGGTTGTTAGAAAAGTTTTGATGTATTTTTTCTTTGAAAAACAGGACAAAAAGATGTGTCACTATTTTTCTGACACCCTATTTACTTGTTCCTTAGCACGTGCCACTGGAGAGCAGCTGGGGAGAGATGCAGATAAGAACACCTGTGCTAAGTCAGACAAGGAGTTAGACTAGTGAAAAGTGTAAACAGGCTTTTCCGAACAGCAATACCATCGTTCAAATCAGTTTGCTCCCCAAACATAAAGGAGTCATCTTTGATACTTACGGAGGCTGGATTTTCTTCAGGTTTCTTTGGCTCAGGTGCAGATCGGGAGTCTTGATCCTTTTTGCCATCTTTCCTGCAGAGATATAATATCTTTAGGAGACAACCATGCCACCAAACTAACTTAAAACAAGCAATTTTGTGGTATCTCCAGGCAACAGTCCTTGTTATCTGGGCATTTTATTTCTAGATTCTCGAAACTGCAATGTCCTGTACTGGCATGCATAAAAGACCTGGCAATGTTTAAAGAATGAATAACCCCCCACCCCTTAAAAAAACAAAAACAAAATTTATGTATGCATACAAGAGCTGGGGTACAGGCCAGAGTTGCAGGAGGTGAGAGAAGTTACCAGAGACAGTGGGGAGCAGAACAGGCAGATTGACCGAAATCCACTGCCGAGGGGAGCAGTGGGCGAGGCAGGAGAGGTCTGCTGCACCATGTGGGTCCCCTCCCTGACTGAGTGAGGTCAGGCATCAAACTCGTGCTGCAGTGGTTACGGTTGGCTCCATAGTGTCTTGCTTAACCCACTGCGCCACCAGGGAGGCCCCAGAATGAATAACTTTTAGTTACAAAGACGTTTATCTAGCACTAGATAAAAGATGAAAGAGAGCACACATACTTATCTGACTCCTTCCAGTGGTCTTTGTTCCCTCCTTCTCCTGGACCACGGCTGCAGTTCCCACTTTGGCCTTTTGGCACACTCACCCCATCTACTTTATTTTCATCTGCTTAAGTGGAGACACAAAAATAAACTGAAGGCGAGTAAACTAATCACTCCCTCTTCTCCTAGGTTTCCCTTAAGCTGAAAAACAAGTATGTTCATATATAGAGGAAAATGAAACCACCCTTAACCCAGACTTCGTTCTTGAGTCTGCCTTTCCATGTTCTAACACTCCTCCACCTACCCACCCAGATCCACTAAAAAGTTCCACTAGGGTTACACTATCATGGAAAGCAAACAGGGAGTAAGAACTGTGGTGCTGGGTGATGATCTTGGCCTTCGATGGTGACGTTTATAATCTGGACCAAGCATGTTCATTTCCTTCCGATTCTCCCCCACACCCCCTTTCAAAGAAATTTTCTACCAAGAAAGGGCAGGGCTCCACGCTTTCTCCAGAGGTCATTTCTGCCCTCTACTGGCAATAAAAGGCAGATAATCAGGGAATCTGACAAAAAGGTGGCTTTTACATTTAGGCCTCCATTTAAACGAAACAACAAAAACCTATCCTTACCTTTCCTTGCTGGTCCGTCCTCAGATGGCAGAGCAGGAACTACTTTCCCTCCGCCACTAGAAGGGAAACAATCACAATCATCAGCTGTTGCAGGGAAGGAAGATGTAAGATCATTCTCCAAGTGCAATGTAAGCTTCGTCACAGAGAAGCAAAATACACAGTAATATTGTGGAATGTTAAAACACGGGAAAAACCAGAGAGAGAGCAGTCATTTACCTTTACTCACCAAATGCCAGGTCATTTAGATTCATCAGTCACACAAGGTTACTATTCTCTATTTTAGAAATGAGGGCAGAATCCCAAGATTTAGAAAGTGAAATGACCCCAAAGGCCATGCTGTATGGCAGTAGTGGGTTCTGATTTATAGAGTTTGCAGATTTCTGTGATGAAAATGCTCCCATCACAGCTTTCAGTCATCAAAGTTATGCCAGCCATCCATCAAAACTCCAGAAAAATCAAACATTTAGCTCATATGAGCCAGCAATACTAACTACCCACTGAATGTGAACTAAGATATGACAATTTGTAACATAACATGCCATGTAACCTGCAGGGGATTTTGCACGATCCCACCACAACAGTTAAGATATTATAGAGCTAGCCAACTTCCCAAGCTGACTCACCTTGTAGGGGACTGCTGCTCTGTGTCTGAGCTCTGAGATCGAGCAGGAGGGTTAGAACTTCGCTTCACCCAAGCATTCTCCTTTGGCGGAGGGGCTGGCATTACCTTTAGAGGCTGTTCAGGTTTGGGAGGCTTAGAAGTTGGAGAGTGACAGTCTTCCTCCTTATTGAATGTTTCATTTTCTAGAGATTTTTCACTCTCTCTCCTTCGTGCATCTGCGAAGTCCAAATTATATTAAAAGGCTTATTGTGCAAGCATCAGTTAGGCTTCGTACAGAGAACAGAGTGCTCTACATCCAATTTTACCGCTTTTTATCATAATCTTAAATCCAGAACCTACATTGGCTCCCCAAAGCCATTTTGAAGAAATGTTTTACTGATTCAAGAGAATAGGAATTTCTAAGGACAGTCATATGACCTTTTCCTAAGAAGAAATAGTCTCAGTTTTAGAGTTATAGCTTTTCTTTTAAACATCTTCAAATTAGACCAGGCAAAAATCATTTCCCCCCATTGCTGGTTTTAAAAATCTGTCCTATGTATTTTCTCTCTTCAGCTTTTCTGTTACTCCACTACCACCAACTCTTATACCCTCCATGAGCCTCTTCCTTATTTACCTCTTAACCTCAGTTATCAGTGTTAGCTACTTTATAAATGTTGCTCATCAGCTCATTGCTTTGTTTCTTTATATTACTCATGTATATGAAATTGTCTTATATTTGTCTACCTCTGTGGCTTACTTCACATAACCCTCTTGGGCTCCTTTCATTTTTGCTGGATTTCCTACTAACCTTGCCTCCTAAAGAAGCAAATCACTTTAAGCCTTGAGATATGTTTTAAAATATTAAGAGGTGGGAGGAAAAACCTTAAGAAACACTGGCTGACAATTGGGGGAGGGATGAAGGGGTTATAACCGAATGTTTCCAATCCTACTAAACTTGCAAGTGATCAATTAGCTAATTAAACTAAGAAAGAAAAGAATACTGAACCACCAATGTCTGCTTTTGTCACACAGGAAGATCATGAAAAGCTGCTCTGGCAATAGTTGGTGGAGAGCCTACAGGATTATGACTATTCTGAATACAAACACAATGACAATCTAATAATAGGCATACTCTTCACTCTTTAGCAGGAGATTATTAAACTGATGGACATCTATGTATCTTCTGGTCTCCATTTCCCAGACTTTTCAGAGCAGGAGATGGGAAAGTTAGATCAAGCTATGCTAACCCAAATGAACAGTCCATGACTGACTCGATCACCTCAAGCCTCGAACAACTTGTTATGGGTAAGTCATGCAAAAGGGCAATAATATGATACCCACCCTGGTCTGACTTACTTCTGCCAGATGTGGCTGAGGTCCCAGTCTGTGATGACTCACTTCCTGTCCTTGACCGTTCCCGTTCCTGAGTTTCTTCACTTCGCCAGCTTGGGTGTCTACACAGAAGAGATGTAATGAAATTCATCATGAAAATATACAAACCAGCTTAATGAAGGTCACCTTGAAGCCATGCTGATCCTATAAAGACTCTTTTGCCCATTTCCCCTCCTCAAACCATTTGAAAGCCCCAGACATCAAGACACCTTAGGCGTAAATACTTCAGCGAGCATCAGTCAGGGTTAAGACTATTCTACATAATCTACAATGTTGCCTGGTAACATAACTCTGCAAGTCATTCAAAACTAATTTTTCAGGACACTGCACAGGTCATCATGTTGACTCCTGTATTAAGTACCACCAATTTATATTTTTTGCAGGTATTTTCAAAATTGTGAGGAACAACTTTTCATTGTGTGAAAACCATTCCACACACTGTACAGCATTTAACAGTCCCAGCACATCAAATGCTAGGTGACAACCAGTAACATCCATTTAAATTTCCCTGTACAATGCTCCATCAAGAACCACTGGGCTCACAGATGGCAAAACCATAGACGAGGTAACCCTTACCTCTCCCGAGGCCGTCGATCTAGTTTTGGCTCATCCAGCTGACGCTGCAATTTTTCCTGTTCCTTCTGTAGCCGCTCTTCTACTTCTCGTTCTCTAGCAGCTGTGTCAACAGGCTTTGCCCCTCCAAAGATGGAGGCTGCTCGACTGGACTGGGAGGTGCCAGCAGAAGAATCATCTTCTTTAGGAGCACTCCGAGGCTTTAGATTCAGTTTGGGTCTTTGGGGGGGACCTAAGTTAAATATCATTTATCATAATTACTATCCCAGGAAATTTTTGAGTATGATAAAATTTGGTCTTGAAGATGGATATTTTCAGTAGGTTAAGCACAGCTTGTAACATTATGATAGGAAATGATTCTGGTTCCTACACGCTTTCCTCTGTATACAATATAAATTTGATGGTGATTCACAGGGTAAAGCATGTGACACTACACATCTGAACATAAACTCTAGGACTAGAATCTGATTTGTTTATTGATCCAAGTTATAAGACTTTCTTCCCAAAGTCAGGGTTAATCCTGGATCTTATTCATACATAAGTTATAGAGAACATAAAGATAGCTTCTCATACCACCATGCTATATTTGGTATTTATCTTTCCCACTTATGTTTTTTTTTTTTTTTTACTATGTATCTACAAATAAAGGTACTGTTCAGTAAGATTTGTACTCTCTACAAAGGTTTTAAGCTGGCAGGTTTATGACCACCATGCTCCCCCCACCCCTCCATTTTTAAACTGCTTAACTTTGTGCACTTAATTCTTCACTTTTATAGGGTAAAAGTGTAGACTCAAGAGTATGAATTTCCCCGGCTACTGGAAAGTAGAATGTCTGGTGCATTTAAGAAAGCTCATAATTTTTTCTACATAAATTAATGGTATTGGCATTCCTGACCTAAAAAATAAGCTACCAGGTAACACCAGGCAGGAACATTCTACTTTTAGATAGTGGGGGAAACCTGCAAGTCATCTACCAGGGAATTTTGTCAACCGGGAACGAGGTCTGTATTTTTGAAACAAATCTACTGCTCTTCCCACTTTGCTGTAGGATATTCTCTTTCTTCTGCCTTTGATGAGGATCAGAGTAGAAAAGAATATAGAATGCTAAGTTCTACAAAACAGATCTGTATGCAAAATTGTAAGACTTGGATTGTGTTTGGGAAAGCCTCTGAAGGCTTCAAAATGTTTTAACACCTGAGAGACCTGAAACCAAAGCATACACCAAACAGGACAGATGTGGAAGGAATAGGAAAGAACACTGGAGAGGTTAACTATAATGCAGAACAGTGAAGGTCTTTGTGTATTAGAGGTACAAAGTAGTATCTTCCAGACCATGGAGAGACAAGGAAAAGTTTTTAGAGGGGGCAGAATAATTTAGATTTTGCTCCAGAAAGACAATGTGGGACAGTGTGAATGAAAATCTGTTAGTAATGTGGGGATAGCTGTAAACTCTGAACAAAGGTAGTGGCAGTGACTCTAGAGAGAAGGGGAAGATCTTGGATTGGGGTGGAGTATCTGTCCCTTCTCTCTTCATTTTTCTCACTAGTAAATTAGACATGATACTCACACCTACAGCAGCTGAACTTCTTAGAATTAGGTATTACTTGCAATAGTACTCAGCTCACTGCTTATACAGAGTAAATGCTCAATAAATGTTAGTGATTTTATCTAGGTTTCTGGCAAATCGGAAACCAGTAACAGTGATGCTTTTAAGAATGAAGATTTTGAAGAAAAAAAAAAAAAAAACACAAATAAAACAAAAAACTAAAACCAAACCTGGAAATGTAAAAAACTTTTTGTGTTGTTTTTATCTGAGGGAGGAAGACAAGTCTTTGTCACAGCAAAATTTCAGTGTGACTGATAACTTCTGTTATCTCACACTGTGCCTGACTAATTGGCCAGGTCTACCATTTTTACTAGGGATTACGGGAGATGATGTGTGTAAAGCACTTGGTACAAAAGGCTAACACAGGGATGTGGAAATGATGTTTGTTGTCTGAAAATAAAGAAAAAACAAAAACAAAACCCCAAACCAAACCAAAAACTCTGAGCCAGAGAGATACCTTACTTTTTAAAATAACATCACTAAAGAAAAAAAAAAAAAGGTAGCCATTTACTTTTTGAGGTATCAGATCTGCAATGCAATATATGTACTATGCATATGCTATGAAAGCCGAGACAATCCTTACAAAGGTACAGTGACATTTCACCATGATGATAAAAATTAACTGTAGTACAAAGGCACTGAAACGGGCAATACTTGGTCCGTGATCCCACAGTGCTAAGGGCTTACTATGAGACTGTTTAAACTGAGACTCATTTCTTACATTTGAAAAATGGGGCTAAAGCTACCACTCTAAGTGTAATTTCATTAAATGAGATTATACAATAGTAATATGTAGCAAATTTCTTTTCCTTTTATACTGAAAAATCTGTTAAGGTGGATTAGAAGTAGACCTTGTTTTATTTCCATGCCACCCTTAATCAACCTTTTTCTGCTATACTGATTTGTCCTTTAAAATGTGTAGTTTCTACTGTGAAAACTTAAGGGGTTTGAGACATTAACTGAAAAATTTCCAATTTCCCCAATGCATGTATTGTATTAATAAGCAAAAGAAAATGATTACCTCTATCATCACGCCTATAATCATCCTGAGAATAATCATCTCTGGAGCTCCATGACCGATCATCTCGTCTGTCATATCTGCCTTCAAAGCGGTCCCCACCTCCTCTGTAGTCATCATCCCTACGGTACCCAGTACCAAATGCTCTTCTGCCACTGCCTATTCTGGAATCATAGCCTGTAAACATATGCCAAATTATGATCATCACCGTCGAGGGTAAAAAGGCAAAAAAGACCTTAAAAGAAAGCACTTTAACTTGTGTTTTATAAATGACCTCTATCATAATCTCTGCTGCCTCGGTCGTAACGATCCCGGCCTCCATATCGATCCATATCTCGACGTGGCCCATCACGGTACCCATCCCGATACCCATCATATCGGTCTGAATCATAACGATCTCGAATCTCTAGAGAGAAGAAACAGGTAGCATCATTCCTTTTTCTTTGACACCACTGATAGAAACATGATAGTCCATTAGGTCAATTGTCTTTGGGAGTTCATATGCAATGAGCTATTTTTATAAATCACATTATATTCAAAGTGGAAGAATGTGTAGCAAATTAAATCATCTCAGAATTTGACATGACAATGGATTGTCTATTACTTATCAGAAATTAAATTTCATATTTAACACTTTTCCATCATCTAAACGGCAAAGAGGAAAATAAATGGCTATGTATGTCATATCTAGCAAAGTTGTAGAAATCTATCAATTCCTAGACTGCTGATTTTAAAGAGTACGATCACTCTAAAGTGGTTTCAGAATTATGCATTGAAAGGTTTTGAATCATGTCCACTCCCTAAGCCACCAATGTCATTTTTAGAAAATATCCTCAGGTAATAATTGATCACACAAAGACATATGTCAAGGATGTCCAGTGCAACACAGCTTATAATATAAAACCACTGAATGTTCAAGCTATAGATTAAATTAGGAGGCAACCATGAGCAATCATTAAAAATGAAATGAGAAGTTGATTTACTAAATGTGTTCATGGCACAATATTTGAAAATAAAAAAACACATCATAAGCTGACCTCTACTGTCAGAAGTCTGTATAAAAAGATATAGTAGCTCAGATGGCAATCTGAATAATAAAAGACATTTATAAAAGGAGGATAGCAGCTGTTTATTAGCTTCAGCTGACTGGCTACATCTTCAATTTTTTAAAAAAGATTTATTTATTTATGCATACAAGAGCTGGGGTACAGGCCAGAGTGTCCAGGGAGGTGAGAGGATTCACCAGACAGAGTGGGGAGCAGAACAGGCAGATCTACTGAAACACACTGTTGAGGGCAGCAGTGGGCGAGGCAGGAAAGGTCTGCTGCACCATGTAGGTTCCCTCCCTGACCGGAGGCAGGTACCAAACTTGTGCTTCAGTGGCTGTGGCCTGCCTTACAGTGCATTGCTTAACCCACTGTGCCACCAGGGAGGCCCTACATCTTCAATTTTTTTGAGATAAACTGGAAAGCTAGGTTTTTATATGAAAATCTCACTTTCGAAAGATGAACTAATTAAAAAAAACCCTGAGCTGAATAATTTAGGAATGCAGGTCAAACAGGAATCTTATTTCTAGGATCGTTTTCCTTTAGACAATGATTTAATTTGGAAACAGCATTTTGTCCATGCAAACATTCATTTCCTGGTTGCTTAGACTACTGACACTACTAACAAATTACACACAGGAGAGATCTAAAACAAAATTAAAAAGTCAACCATGTGTTTAATTTGAAAACCAGTATTTAATTTCTGGGAAGTCAAAAATTTTAATTCATTTGGTTAAACAAGCCATCATACTATAAGACACATGGACAGAGTGAAGAACAGCAGATGTGAGTATGGTGCTACTAAGACAACATTTGACCAGGAAACACAGTGTTTGTTTTGATTTCAGAGCACTCTTTAGTATAAGAATCCTCTTGATATAGTGTGTGATCTCCAATGCACTGGCAGATGACCTTGAGGCCATAAATGCAGCACCTTTGGCAACAACTCACTTATGTTATCATTCCTGCTTGCTTTAAAAATTCAGGGTTTCAGGCAAGAAATATTTCAAATACACAGGAATATAAAGAAGCAATTTAAAAACAGAATTATGAACCTGTTACCCAAGTTTGGTGGATGCCATTTACACTTATTTCCACTTTCAAATGTAACACTAGGTTACAGATGCTGTATGTTAATAGTATGCAAGAACATTTTACAGATACTAAAGGATTTCCCCCCATACTATATCCACAATCATGAGGGTGGTATTTTTCACAACTGTGTAAGATGTTTTTAAATTTATACACATTTTTGCCTTTCCCCTTAAACAACAGGCTTATAGTATTATCCCTTGTTTTTTAATGCTTTTATATAAAACATTCCATTATATGGACAAACTACTTCTTAGTCATTTCATTTTTAAAAGATTTTTATTTGTGGCTATAAGAACTGGGGTGTATGGGCCTCCCTGGTGGCGCAATGGGTTAAGCAACGCACTATGAAGCAGACTGCAGCCACTGAGTTTGATCCCTGCTGCTGGCCAGGGAGGGGACCCACATGGCGTGGCAGACCTCTCCTGCTGTGCCCGCTGCTCCCCTCAGCAGTGTGTTTCAGTTCATCTGCCTGTTCTGCTCCCTGCTCTCTGTGGTGAATCCTTTCACCCCCCGACACCTCTGGCCTGTACCCCAGTGCTTGTATGCATAAATAAATAAATATTAAAAAAAAAAATGAACTGGGGTGTAGGCCAGAGGTGAGGGGGATGAGAGGAGTCACCAGAGACAGAGTGGGGAGCAAAACAAGTAGATCTGCTTAAATAAACTCCTGAGGGGAGCAGCGGGCAAAACAGGAGAAGTCTGCTACGCCATGTGGGTCAGCTCCTTGGCTGGGGATTGAACTCGTGTGCAGTGTGCAGTGTCTGCCGATAGCTTGATAAGAGCCAAGACTTAAAATAACCCCTTGCACTATGAGGGAGGCCCTATTTAGTCATTTCTTTATTGAACGGTAGGTTCTATTTTAAAAACTACAGTGTTGAATCTTCAAGTATTTCAATCAGGGGATATTTTCTCTATAGAGGTTTTACAAAGCTTTTCTGGTTCAAGGTGGTATATGTAAAGTTGAAATTCACCCAACCCTTACCACCTTATGGCATTCTCCATTTCCCTTGTATTTATATGCATACTGTTTCTTTCCCCCACTATAAAAAATATTAACGAGGAAAGAATTTTGTCTGTTTTGGTCACTGTAATACCATGAGCTTAGAATTGTCATTGGCAAGTGGTAAACACCTGAAATGAATGAATTTCTGTTACTTCAAAAGGTTTCTCAGACCTTCCTTCCTAGTGGCATAGGCATTGAAGTCTCAGTGCTATCAAGCTATTGCCAGCTACTGAGGCAGGAGTTTGATCCCCAGCCAGGGAGCTGATCCACACACAGCACAGCAGACCTCTCCTGTCTTACCCACTGCTCCCCTCAGCAGTGTATTTCAGTGTAGCTCCACCTGTTCTGCTCCCCACTCTGTCTCTGGTGAATCCTCTCACCCCCCTGCACCTCTGGCCTACACCCCAGTTCTTATATGCATAAATAATAAATCTTAAAACTTCACATTTAACTGTTACTAATGCCACCAATTTTTGCATACTATTCTTCCCCAGCAATCTTACTGTACTGTATTTTTTTATATTGGGTTTCTTTATATTCTATTTGTTGAGGTTCAAAAAAGGGGAACTTATAAATTATTTTGTGTATTAAAAATTTCTTTTCTACCACACTACTGATGTGATCATCTACAGCAGTACATTGTCCTGTAACAAAACATTCGCACAGGACACAGAAAAAATTAACTTGATAAAAATGAACTCACTGTCTCCAAAGCTATCATCACCTCTTCTAGGTGGGTAGTCATCAAAGCTGTCTGTGGCAGGACGGGCCCTCCAGTCTGTATCTGTTTTGTCAGAATCCCGATTTCTATCTCGGCCAAAAGAACGGTCATCCCTGTCTAAAGAAACAGAAAACAAAAAATTTTGCTTAGATTTATCACTTGCACAAACTGCCTTGTCCCCAGTACATTTCTTTCATTTCAGTGTTTTTATCAAGTTCCCACTGGTTTAACATTTATCCTCACCTTCGCTATACGCCAGAAGCCCTGAAATACATAAATCAGGCCCTTCTTGTGTTCAATGTGCTGCAAGACACCTAATTTAATTATGTCTAACATTTTTCCAAATCAATCAGGGAATCTCAATTCTAACACTATCAACATTTGGGGCTGGATGATTATTTGCGGGAAGTTGTCTTATGCAGATAGGATTAATGTGTATCCTCCCATTTTTGACAATTCCCAGTTTTGACAATCCAAAACGTCTCCAATATTGACAAACTGTCTGTTTTCAGTGGGTCAAATTATCCTCAATTGAAACTAGTGCTCTAGATTCAGACAGATCTATTATCTGCTGCTGCTGCTACTACAACAACAATTTTCTGGAAAAGGCTACTTCTGGCTTTGTCATTGTAGGACTGTAACAAAACAGGCAATGTTCTATTAGCTTTCTTACCTTTATCCTGTGCTTGGTCAGCAATGTCCACACGAATTCTCCTGTTACCTAGAGACTGAGAGCATAGGACCATATTAACCAACCTTTTGCCCCATTATGCACAAATCCCATGAGTGACCTTGAACGTCTGGGCATAGAAGCAGCACTGGGGGAAGGAAGATAAAGGAAAAACACTGTAATCTAGCCAACACTTCAGTAGGTTGGCTAAAGAATCCTTTATTACAGACTTGAAAACTGAAGTAACCCCTTAGAATTACAAATTTAATTTGGGTTTAAGTAAGCATCTGGCCAAGTATTTTATTATTTTTTGAAGCAAATTTCACAGAAGTGAATTAAACTTTTTATTATCCATGGTAATTTGTCAACTGCAATAAACTAAAAATATTTCCAGGAAATTAAAGGCATATTTGGGTTCAGGGAAATTAGCCAAACCTTTAGAGAGCTCCCACTATGTACCAGCAAAACTGCATAAAGTATGGCTTCTGCAGATAATGTCATGTCCTTTCACACTGTATTACCTTTGGATAAATTCTGCTAGGATATCCTGACTTCCCTTTCCTACATCATTACTTATTTCCCCTCATTTTATAGCAGAATCTACATTTGAAGGGTAACTGAATTTTGGTTAAAGACACTCAGAATCATATAAATACCATAACATGAAGTCTCTAAATACAAAGTAAACCCTTAAACCTGGACCATGGCAACATTTTATATAATAGTTAACTCAGCAAATGTCAGATTTTTTTTCCTTACCCATATGAAAAGTTAGCAATGCTAATAAAATCTAAAAATGATCTAAGAAGAACTTTGGAACAACTTTAGCTTTTCTTATATTGGACATTTTCAGATTATGAGACATGAAAAATATTTTAAAAGAGTGACTTTAATCATGTTACATGGCAGATTTGAGTTATAGAATTATGATGTTCGATACTCTCTCTCAACAAATGTTTCTGGGATTGAGAGAACAAGTTGTTTTTCTTCCAAAATATAGTTAGTTTGATTTGAAAAGTCACTAGAGATTAAAAAAACCCAAAAAGACAGTTCTATTTTGTAAATTTTACAGCTAAAAATACTTGAATAGCCTTTGCTTGGGGTTAGCTTAAGAACTAAATCATTCAAATTAACTAATCCCCATTTGGCTGTTAGGATTAATAGCTGACTCGACTTTCCTTACTGAACCTCTAGTTTCTCTGGGTAGAAAAACATCTAGGGGTAGTGTTAAGAAACAGGACTAAAAATTTACTGTCATTTTACTATAAAAGATTCCTAGAAACACGTATTGTAAGCAACATCCTAATGATGTTTCTGAACCCTCTTAGAATGATCAAATAGCACCATCAAAGCAGAACTATCAAAAACACCATTCCTTCCCTGAGAAATGAGGTAACTTTTAATACCAGTTAATAATATGATGTCCCTCTTTGTCTTGATCAGGTCAAATTATTTTGAAAAAGCAAAACCATGAAAGCTGAGGCAAGCTGTAATTACCAATCAATACAAAACTATTTTACATTTGTCAAAGCTGTAAAATTCTATCCTGATGTGCTGTGTTTCTTCTACATTTTCCAACTAAGTGCCTTCTTAAATTTTGGGGGCCTACTAAACTTGCTGAAGTGACTTGTTGGATAGTGAATATTGAGTGTTTCATTATTAATCCAGGATTTTCTTTGTAAATATGGGAAGAATCTTGGAAATAGTGACTGACCCAACCTAAAAAGTATGTTCAATAAACATGAGATTTGTCAGCTCCCACCCCTCAAACTCCCCACTTTTATATTCTTTACCTCTTCATTGAGACTCAAGGCACTGAGCAAGGAATCCAGATCTGAAAACTCAGCATAGCCAAAACCTTTCAACCTGTCTGGATTGCTGGGTTCACGTGGTAAACGAACAGCACTGATCTGAAGGAGTAAAGAAACAAACATTTTTCCAGTTTAATGATCTAATTTATTTGAGTTCTTCCTTTTGAGCACTACATATGCAATGACTTTCTCTGAAGAGCACACAAGAACCTGCTTATCTCCAGGATGAAAACAGGTGCAAAGGAACAGGAGAGATTGCACTCTATGGCTGGTTAAACTTTCTCACTGAACACTATGAACTTTAATTCTTAAACAGAACAAAAAATCCCCATGAACTTGAGTTCAGTTTATCCCTTGTAGCCTTTATTTCCCCCTCATTCTACCTGCTACTTTTAAAGCTGTTTTCCAATTAAGAGCAAATGCTTAAGAACAAGTACTTGTTCCACAATCAGATTAGTTAGCGATCTATTAATGACTATATTTTAGCTGGTCCTAAATTATTTTTAATTCTCATTTCTCGGAAATTTCATTCAATTACCACCAAAAAGTTCCAGACAGTGTATTTCTTGAGACTATACTTATCAGTGAAATGTTACTGTCTTCAAATACTAACAATAGCCTGATTGAATCAAACACTGGACTGTAAAGCGCCAATGAGCCCTACCTACTCTGTTGAATTCTCAAGTGGCAAGGCACTGAATTTGTTTTTTGAAGTTCAGGAGAAATTTTCATAAAACATTGTCTGGCACTATTTTCTCTTCATAACAGGGTATATGTTCTGCATTTCCTATTTGAGAACCATTCCAAAATATTTTGGACTATTTTCCTGTCATTTTGGGGATATTCTTCACATCTCTTTTCTGATCCTTCTGATTCATTACTTCTTTTCTTCAATATTTTGCATATATTGGAATTTACCTTTGGTATCACTGATGCGACAATTTATTCTGGTTCCTGACATATAAATGGTCACACAATCTAACTATATAGCAGAGTTAAATTCTACTTTAGCTCACACACACAATAAGAAAAATATGGAAGGGTAAAGTACCAGATCAAGAACATAAAGGTGTAAAGCCTGAACAGAGCTTATTCAATATTCTACCAAGTAAAGAGATTACAGTGAAATAAAACCCAGATGAGTTTCTAGTTATTTTACATAATTATACCAAGGAGAAGATGTTTAGGTGGCAGTAAAAATTAATCAAATCAGAAAAGCCAACTGTAGAAGTTGGTGGTCCAAAGCACAGAGTAGACACAAGGGAGTTAAAAGACATAGCAAGATTAAAGGAGGGAGAGGTTCTTAGCAAAAATGGACTCTAAAAAATCTTTTCAACACAGAAAAGTCAGAGACAGTTACAACCAATGCACCACCATATCTAGCTAATTCCTAGAACTTTTACACTTACATTTAATCCTCTAAAGAAGTCCTTAATGGAGTCTTCTGTCACATCATAGGGTAGGTTCCCCAGAAAAGCAGTGTACGGTGGTGATTTGGGAAGACGGCTCCGGTCGATATTGGGTTCCCGAGCAGCCCGTGGAGCAGTGGGCAGGATGGAACGGTCAATTGGAGGTGCCCTATACATGTCATCATCATTACTGTGCCAAGCGGTTGAAACTAGCACAGAAAAGTAGACACAATAAATTAGAGAAAATTTCCTTACTGCCTAATGAGCAAGATCCATGCTAACAGTCAGTATTAAATAAGTTCCAGCAGGAAAGAAACAGATAAATAGATAAAAAGGGTGGGGTTCAGCAGTAGGGGCAACTTTTCGAAAAGATACTCCTGAAATGTCAAAATCAGAATAGTAATGTAAAAGGTTCAGTATTCACCACTGCTTTGTTTTGAAGCACTTAGGACCTTTAATAGTCCACTGAATTCCCTTCAACCCCCCTTTTCTGGTGGACTTTTTAACGAAACCATGGTAATTTTTATTTCTCTCACAGCAAAGAGAATGAATGATATCAACCACAAAACATTTTTGCAAGTATCACTAGGTGCAAGGTGCTTTATATTCCATGTTATCTTTTTAACATCCCTGTAAGGTTTTTTTTAACCCATTCCACAGGAAAGGAAATCCAATTTTAGGAAGGCTCAGGAACCTGCCCAAGATCACACAGAAAGTAGTATAGGAGACAATCAGTTGAGCTAGGATTCAAATCTGGGCCCTCTTATTCTAAATGTACTTATAAGCAACTTTTATGTTCTCTTTTCAGCTGAACAAAATAGTTCCTTCACAGGTATGAATTCATTCCACCCCTAAGCAAGCTCTATGCATTTCAACTTCAGGTATCAACACTTATGTTAAATACAAGTTATATAAATCTCTCATTATGAAACTAGATCATAAAAGAAAATTTATTCTTCACTCTACAATAAAAGCTCTTAGGAGGTGGCCTCCTTAGTGGCACAAGGGGTTAAGGCACAGCACTACGAAGCCATCCGCAGTCAGGGAGGTATAACACAAGTTCGCTCCCCGGCCAGGGAGGTACCCACATGGTGCAACAGACCTCTCCTGTCTTGTCCGCTGCTCCCCACAGCAGTGTATTTCAGTCAATCTGCCTGTTCTGTTCCCCAGTGTCTCTGGTGAATCCTCTCAGCGCCCCCTTATCTCTGGCCTGTACCCCAGTTCTTGTATGCATAAATAAATCTTAAAAAACTTTCTGGGGGAAAAAAAGTGACTGATCAAATTTCTGCAATACCAAAAACAACTATAGTTTCCTCCTAGTTCCTGATGATTACCTGAAGGCAAATCATATCCCACTGTCTCTCCTGTATTTTCCTACCAAAATTACTATACCCATGCCTTCTCCTCAGACCATTTTTGTTGGCTCAGGGACACCCTGACATCATACAAATGGCCCCTAAAATGAATTATTCCTTAATGCAGAAGATCTAAAAGGAAATAATCTCACTACTTACCTTTCAAATGAAGCTAACATAGTCTGTAAATGCAAGACCTATTACCAGCACTAAACTCGCTTGAGCCACCACTTCAGTCCTATCACAAATTCGTATCATAAACCTAATTCTATGAAATATATCAACACAAGATTTCAGATTCTACAAAATGAGTAAGTTCTTTTCAGATCACAAGTGTGAGCTATTATGGAATAGATCCTGTCTAGAATAAAATGAAATTTCCAAGCATGATGGGAAAATAAAAGAAAAATTACCATCTCCTTCCAGGTCGTCTGTTTCATCAGCCCAGTTGACTGGTTTGGGAACATAGGTACTTCCTCCACCAGTCCCTCCATCCTCAGCCAGAAAGTGTGTTAGGGAGACAGTCTTCCCCTTCTTATTCTTCTTTTTTGCTGTTTCAAAAAGGCAAAAGAAAGATTGTCAATACTTAAGTGTTTAGTTGGATAATGTATATGCCATTAAATGTTTGTAAAGGAAGTAACATAATGGTTTAAAAGATTGGATTATGATACATTTATGCAAAGGAATATATAAATATCAACAAGAAGAAAATACAATATTCTGGCACAGAAACATCAAGAGGAAATGAAGAAATTAAAAACTTGCAGAATACATATTATGCCATCACCATTTTTAAACATACATTAAGCTTATAAAAAAAGGCCCAGGATAATTTCTAACAGTATTGCCCCTGAGGAATAAAAGGGGGTTGGAGGTAACCTGAACTTCCTACTATACTCACATTATCATTTGAGGTATTTATTTTAGCAACTGTTTAAAATGGGCAAACTACATTTTTTGTTCCTGGGATACACAGAAATAAAATGCCTACCTCTAAAGACATTTTTGAAGACTGATACTTGTGACTATCCTAAAGTTACAGAGATATTAGATGGCAGAGCTAGAATTAAACTCAGGGTTTTGGACACCAAATCTGAGGCTCTTCCCACAAGAGACCTAGTCTCTAAGATGCTTACTAGTTCTATAGCAGGTTGCCACACCATGAAGTGTTCTCAGTGTCACGTTTAACTGTCCCAAGAGTAAGACACACAGCTGATCTCTGCCCTCCAAAATAAACAATGATCTACTTTCCTACCACAAAGATAGACTGGCTCATTACCTAGTCTTCAGCTAAAGTACTAACTATACTAATTATACTGAGCAGGTACTGCATGATAAGAAAAAAAGCAAGCAGCTTTGTTGTAACAAAAATTAGTTTCAAGGTTTTCACAATCATGAGCTCCTCCTCCAAGTTCCAATTCTCACCTAATTATCAACCCAAGAGGACTGAGAATCTATAACTGATACGCTGTTTGCTTAACAGAAGGTTGCTCTTTCACTCTATACCTATCTTTTAAAATTCAACTTTCAGAAAATGAAGATGACTTGTTTGCTATGAACTTAATTACAGTAAGCAAGAAAAGATGGCTGTGAAATTTCCACAATTCTCTCAAGTGTCTCCCAGAGTACCAGATTTTATTTTGAATCTATCCTATGCTTTGAAATAAAGTAGTTATGCAGAGATTGGGTTTTTCAGACTGATACTGTCCCTAGTTCATATGTAAAGGCTGAGGGGAAATTTTAGTAACTTAATTTGAACAAGACATAAAACATACTTCTGAGGTAGAACACTCACAGTGGGGGTTAGGCTTATTTTAGTTTAGTCTCTAATTCAAAAACAGTATCTGGAACTAGTTGCTAGCTAGAGAACCTTTACCTCATGGGCCTTAACCTATTATCATGAGCTAATACCCAATTATTAACCCGTCCAGTCACCGGGAAAATAAAAGTGGCGGTCAGTTCAGACAATGAAGTCATGTTTAACAGGAAAGTAAGAGTTAAAGTATTCCCTCTTGTTCTATATACACATGTAACACCCAAACAGCAGAATCTGGAATGAACTTGCCCTTTGGTCTGACTTTGGCTTAAGTCAACTTTCTAGATGAAGGTTTCTCAACTTTTACCCCTTGACTTCAGACAAACAAGCCTCACAATCTCCTGTAATGTTATTTGAATTTCAAAATAATAAACATCATGACTAAAAGAATTAAAATGTTGTCACTTTCAGAGTCTCTTCAAATCATTCTTCTCCTTTCCCCCTCTGATTCTGTCACAGTTCTCTCCAAAAGCTGGTTGAGAAATCACTGTAGCACAAATCTTCATTTAAAGACAGGATAAAATTTTCACGAGCTCTTTAACTTACGTCTACGTAAGTGCTTTACATCTAGCAGCAGCAGCGACTCAGTAACAACAGAATCAGTAGATTTAAAGGAATTAGTCCTTAAAAAGGAAAATCAATAAATCTAAAGAGGATGTCAATGCGTGCTCCATTCTATTTTATTCCAATAACCGAGAGATAATATTACTGAAATCCTCTTTCAAATTGCCCTTTGTTCTACCAACATTTAGGTCCATTACATGTTCAGGGTTTCAACAATGTTCTCTTATTTATAAATCAACCCCTTGCTACAATGATTGAGCTGGTCCAATCCTAAATTTTCTTTAAATCTTTTATGTGAATTGATTAAAAATTAAAATAACTACTTCATAAAACAAACAAATTGTGTTCCAATTGTTTAAGGCTAAATCCACATGAATAAGAGGGGTAAACTCCATGTGTCAGAAGTTTTACCGTATTCTCTAAAAGCCAGCTGCTTTGTTTACAGTACTTGGTACTTGTAAAACTCTTAATATACTCAAATAAGTTAAAATTGTCAAGTCTACAAGTCCTTAAATGAGACAACACGCTGTGGCATGAACAAATATGCTATCAGTTTAACTACTACATTCTCATTTTCTGCACTACAGACATTTTAGCCTGGGTAACTCTTGGTTACGGGGGATGACCTGTGTGTATTGCAGGATTCTGGCAATATCTCTAACCTCTCATCTATATGCCAGGAGCAAACTCCTCAACCCCATCCCAACAACCAAAAATGCAGCCAGACATTGTCAAATGTCCCTTGCTTAGGTGGGCGAGACACCTAAGCATCATCATATTTGCATTATTTGAAACATGTTCTCATGACTGGACTCCTAAACAGTAGTATAATTCTAGGGAGTCTAGTATTTGGGGTGTATCACTAAACAAGAGGACGAACAAAACAGATTAAGCACACTAGCAGAAAAGTAACTGCAATAAACCCAAGGCTTTATAGCACGTAAAAACCTCTCCTTTATTTTCTTTGACTGTTCTCCTATTATTATCTTACTTTATTAGTAATAAATGGAGTGATAAAATCTACACTGTTGGTCCTTTACTTCAAAACAGAGGGCACCTCAAGGCAATATAAGCACTGAAACTTGTTTGTTTTACAATACAGTCCCCCTACTTCTCTTTTTTAAACTATCATCTTTTTATTTAAGAAAGGGAATTTATGTAGGTCAAAAGTTGAAGTCTTGTCAAAAATTAAGTTTCTTTAATTTCAGATTTTCCCCAAGTCCCACTTACTCTGCAGGATCAACTCTTGAGTATTTTTTTTTAAACTACAGACTAAGAAAGTGCGAAGAGTCATAAAAATCTATTTAAGATCAGAGCAGCAAAGAACTGGAAACAATCCAAGTGTCCATAAATTTGGCAATAAAAATGAATGAGTATCCATATATCCTACAACCCTGAAAGAAGCTAGTAACAAAAATCCACTTATACAATATAGGAAATGTTTTGATAAGGTAAATAACAAAGAAATACATTATCTGGGGAAAAGTCATTGCTGATGGGTCAAGTGTTTCTTTTTGGGAAGTGAATCCTGCCAAATTCTCCAGAATTAAAAATTAACAATTAACAAATGTTTCCTTAAACAATACTTCATAAATGCAATTGATACACCCCAAATACTAGACTCCCTAGAATTATACTACTGTTTAGGAGTCCAGTCATGAGAACATGTTTCAAATAATTCAAATATGATGATGCTGAGGGAACTCACCTTTATAGCACCACACATCAGCCTAGGAGAGAATAAAGGCTAAGGACTGACAAACTTCTCCATCTCAATGACTGAGTTCAGCTATATGACTCATTTCTGTTAAATTTCATCTTGACACAACCTTGAGCAAAATGCCTCATGGCTTTTCCCTTATCTTTCCACACTCAAGCATTTAGATTTAAAAAAGTGTCTAACACACATCATTCTAACCACTATACGTGGTTTTTGCAACTTCTCCGTGAAAGAGGAGCTACAAAAATTCAAAAGTAACTTCTTGCTTTGAGCACTTTCCTAGTAGTAGGAACACAGCAACATCTATTACAGATCTAAGAAACACATATTGGTGTGCATACTTGTAAGTGCATACACCTACTTAACCACAAATAAATACTTGTTATAAAAACAAACTGAAGTTCTTTCCTCACCACCACAAATAGAGAATTCTTGGATGTTCTAAGATGAACACCTAGCAGGGTATTCTAGCCACACATTAATATGTGAACCACATCTCAAGGTTGTTATAAAAGTACATACATACATAGGACATTATTTAGAAATACGTTTCACTCAACACTATCCTATCTGTACTTGACTTTTCATAAGAAGTTTTAGCCCTGGCCTTCAGAATACAGCTATCTTACTCCCTATAAGAATGTGAACAGCAAGCATGTAATGGCAACCGCTGAAAGTATTTTTAACTATAAGGGTCAGCAGTGTATGAAAACGATCATAAGCGCCATTTTCTCTCCATAAAATCAACCCAACAGTAAAAGATGTCACATACAATGGCATCTTGGTGTTATGCAAATGAAAAGTCTGATGTAGATAATACATATACTATTTCCAATTTTAAAGCATTTTGTTTCACAAAAATATTCACCTGTATCAAACACATTTGATTCCCTACAGATGAGAACAGATACAGTATTCAACTCTGGGACACTTTCAGTTCTTGAAGGTCAATAATAGGTTACACTGGATACTAGTATCATTTCAAAGAATGATAAAGAAAATCTCAATGATAGAAGCAGCCTATGAAGTTTTCTCATGTATTTAAGAAAATGTAAGGTGCATTTTCAAAAGACAGTGGACAGCATTAAACATATTGAAAAAATGTTTACTGTTGGGTTGATTTTATGGAGAGAAAATGGTGCTTATGATCATTTTCATACACTGCTGACCCTTATAGTTAAAAATACTTTCACTAGTCTCATTAATACAGCAATACCTGAGAATTTGGTCATTCAACAAAGTCAACGTGATCGGAAAAGTTCCAAAACAAATAAATTTGACAAATCCCAAACTCCTTTAGGACAGAACGTCAGAGATAACCTGTGCTCAGATATGACCATAGTATCCTTAATACATATTACACAAGCTAAAAAGATTTATGAAACATAATTAAGGAGATGAGAACTTTCAAGGAGGGAAACAAATACGGTAGCACAGAAGGGACACTATTAAGCAAATACCTTCAACTAGTCCAGATTTCACTAAACTCTACAATGAAGGACACAGATTATTAACATTTCTATCACCTCTCAAAATTCCAGAAAAGTTTTGGAGAAAAGGAATATAAATCATGACAGTAGGCTTTGTCAAAATGGCAAATTCTGGCCAAATACTCGACTTCAGATGAAGATTTTGGGCAGCATCTTAAACTTATGATGACAGGAAGCCAATCCTGGTATTTTCAAATTGAGAAGAGTCAGGAGTCTCAAAGACTGCGACCTTAATTCTGACACTAGCAAGGAGCATGATCTTGAAAAAATAATTTTATTTTCCTCAGCTGGAAGCTATCTGCCTACATTATCTCACAGAGGATCAAAGGAGACAATTTACATAAAAGTGGACAATGGACTATCACATGCTTTATCAGTGAAAGTTATGTTCAGTCGCACCTCAATTCCCACATTATCCAGAGACAAACATAAAACATGGTTTCCCAATAACAACAGAAAAGAAAAACTCTTAATGAGGGAGAGTTGAGGCTCAGTAAATGCTCTGGAGAACGAAGGATGGTGCCAGGGGTAAGAAACTGTATCTCAAACTAAGAGTAGTGCTATAAAATGTCGCACAGTCGGCAGCTACATCCATTAGAAAAGCAAACAGACTCGCCTGCTGTTTTTTCTGAAAGGCGTCTAAAAAGAGAAAGCAAGTCTAGCTTCCAGTATTGTTTTAAAGCACCCCCCAAGAATTGTGCAATTACCTAAAATAGAGCGAACCCGATCACTGGAACTGTCAAAATTCAAACAAAATGGTAGCTGTCAGAATCTTGTTCAACATTTCATCTCTAACACCTTGAACGAATCGTGTCTTGGCATGTAGTTTGAGTTCAGTAAAAATGTTAAGGGAAAAAAAAGCCTAAAAAAAAATCCCTGGCTTCCTCTCTACCAACACGTGGGCGCACGTTGGATTTCCCAGCCCCATCTAATCTAATAGTTTCAACCTCCAAACCTAACATATCTAGCCTCTGAAGAATACAGGGGTCGGGCCATACTCTAAAAGGTGATTAGAAACGAGGAAGGACCTAAAATTAAGCAACACAATCGCATAAACCTTCCCCATCTGGACTATCGCGCGTGCTTTCAAGGCGCGCCCGTCTTCACTACCCTTGCTTCTCCGACCGCGCACGCGCACCACAGCCTTCCCCCGCCCCTCCACTGACTAGCGCTCGCGTTCTAACTGCCCCCTCCCTTTATCCCCCTGCCCCCACCCTGTCCGCAACGGCCTCGCGCCTCGGAGACCTAGAGTAGTGTGCACCCTTCCGCGCGCCAACCGCCTCCTCCTTCCTCCACGCGGGCACAGTGCTTCCCGTCTCTCAGACGGCCTCACGCTTCCCGCAGATGTTTCTGCGCCGTCTCCTCATTCCGACTCAAACCAGAGTCCACCATTACTCCCCACTTCAACCTCGCGGAAACCGGGTGAAAAGCGTGTAAGGGGGGAGGGGAAGGTGCCCTTCCCCTCCCCCCAAACATCCCGAAACGATAACCTAACGTGGCCACGCCGCCAGTCTGCCACAGCCCTAGAATCCAAAGGGAGGCGGTGCCGCCCACCCTCTGACTTAAGGGGATCAGTGGATCAGGCTCGGAGGGTGCCTTCGGACCCCAGTCCTTGGCCGCGCTCGGCCGCTCACTCACCTGAGGACGCCATGTTGGGAGAGGGAGAGAGAACGCAAAGGACCCGGATGAAGCAATCACGTGATTATAGCGGGCGCGTCGGGCTAGGAGACGCGAAACTGGGAGGGGGCGGGGAGGTGAGGCGGGATACAGGAGGCGGAGCGGCGCAGCTTTAGGTTCGTAAAGCAGCGCGAGGAGGTGGCGCGGCGTCCGACGGGAAGACCTGCGCGACATGTGGCTAAAGGGGTGGGGCCTGGGTTGTCGCGAAACCCTTCACGCTTTACGTGGAGCTACGTGCGGACGAGGGGCAGGGTCTGGGCCTGGGGCGGGGTCTCAAATTTCATAGACTTCCGGCCGGAGGGGTAAGCGGAAGGGGCGGGGACGCGCTTGGTGGTTCCACGTCTTTGGAACCGAATGCTGGCGTGTTGGAACCCACCCAGAACGGTGTGCCACAATGCGTTTTCTAAGGGAAGATTCGGAGCTCCTTGTTGAGTCACTTTTTGTTAAAGCAAAACAAGCCCAGTACCTGCGTAAGGTTGTTTTTTATTGGATCTATTTCGAATGGATAGGAAACTAACATTGAACATTTTCCACGGGCTCTTTTACCTCATCTAAATTTTTAATGTTTTTGTCTAGGTTCAGTGAAAATCAGGCCCTTATGGCTGTGAGTGCTGACCGCCTTCCTTTGCCAAGTGGTACATTTTGTCATGTTACTTATCATATGTTAGTATTTCATTCCATCACATTTTTCATGGGGGCCCTGTTTTTGGCATTTTGGGGTCCAACAGAACAAAATCATCCCAAAGAAGGTTATAGTCAAGTGAGGGGAAGACAGTAAATTGAATTAGAAATGATAAGCACTTTGCTGGTAATTAAGGTGATTTGATAAAGGGTAACTAGGTACAACATTTGTTTGCCTGGTTTGGGAAGATGAGGAAGTAGCATTTAAACTGAGGTTCGAATTATAAACAGCCACTTCTATGAACTTCCTTAGACGCTGTGGAAGTCAGTAGAAGAAAAACGTCTAAATAAAAAGCTGCAAGGTGGGAATATTTTGCACATTAATTTAAAGACTAATAGCTAGAGTATGGTGGAGGGCAGGGGTGAATACAAAATGATTTTGAGAGCGGTATGGGTTGGATCATGTGGGGCTTGAAACCAGATAAAGGAGTTTGGATATTACTCCAATTTGCCTGGAAAAGCATGGGATGCTTTTATGCAAGGGAATGTCATGATCTGGGAATGAAATTTTGAAAAGGCTTATTCAGTATCGTCATGGGTGTTGGTTACATGTGAGTATATGTAAACGTTCAGATAGTACACTTAAGATTTGTATACTTCAATGTATAAAGGCGATATTTTCATGAAAACCAAAATTACTTAGGTAACTGAATAGAGGCTGGATTATACTAATCTGCTGGTGGATAAGACCAGTTAACAGGTGGTTATCGTTAGGGCCCAGTTATGATTTTTCTATGCACTTTTGCCTTCATAGGCCTATTCCACTGTTAGAAACAATACGAAAAGTTTTATATTTTATGACTGGTACCTCTGTACCAGCACTTTCATACTATTAAACTAACATAATAAATACTATTATACATTAAAACATTTTGTTTGACCTAAACGTTTTCTTAAAATTTTAAAATAGATTAAAATACTTTGTGAGCCTCTAAAAAGTAGTGGGATCTATGCACCATACCTGCTTTGTCTGCTGGCCAAATCAACCCTGGCTGCTGTAATCCTGATGAGAGAAGATGGTAATTTAGATGAGTGTAGAAATGGAAAGGGATCCATAGAGGTTTGTTTTGGAAGTAGACTTGATTGATCTGTCTGCTGTCAGGTGTCACAGGTGACTCCTGAGTTTTGATGTCGTCTCATGGCCTTTTATTTTTTTTTTTAAAGATTTATTTATTTATGCATACAAGCACTGGGGTACAGGCCAGAGGTATGGGGGGTGAGAGGATTCACCAGAGACAGAGTGGGGAGCAGGACAGGCAGATTAACAGAAGTACACTGCTGAGGAGAGCAGCGGGCGAGGCAGGAGAGGTCTGCTGCGCCATGTGGGTCCCCTCCCTGGTCAGCAGCAGGGATTGAACTCGTGCTGCAGTGGCTGCGGTTTGGTTTGCTTCATAGGTTTGGTTTGCTTCATGGTGCGTTGCTTAACCCACTGTGCCACCAGGGAGGCCCTCATGGCCTTTTAAATAGATGGTAAAACCTGGAGTGGAGCAGGCTTGCAGAGGTGTGTGGGTTCAGTTTTAGTCATATTAAGTTTGAGATTGCTACTAGTCCAGTGTTTCTCATATTTTAAAGATCACCTGGAGAATTTTAAAAGTCACATTTCAATTAAGTAGAACTGGGGTGAAGCTCAAGATTCTATATTTCTTCTGGTTTGAGTTATTAAAATTAAAATTGGCATGGTATTTGAAAATTAAGGAAAAGTTCATTAAGCATTGCAGGCAGACTTAAGAAAGTTCTGAGAAAAGTCAAGTGGGAAGGGCACTTAATGGGCAAGAGGGAGAACTTTCAGTTACGAGGGTTATACGGAGCACTTAGCAAGCCAACTTTCTTACCATCCTCATGTTTGTGGTTATGTTTCAACCATGTACACTTGGGGCTTTCCTAACTGAGTCTTTTTGCCCTTTGTTCTTCCCTCTGCCTAGAATACTCTTTTCTCCTTTACTGAATGGTTCAACAGTAGTTAGTCTTCTAAGGGCTCCTCAAACATCACCTTTTTCAGAAGGTTTTTCCTGAGCTCCTTTCTCTGAATCCCACTTGGACTGTGCTGCACTTTTATTGAGGCACTTGTTAACTTGTTCACCTTCAGTTGCCTTCCCTATGGGCTTATCATCTCCTGAGGGCTGCATCCATGTTTATTGCACAGTTCTGAACTTATTAAATCCACCGAATTTTATACTTTAAATGGAAGAATTGCTTCATATGTGAACTATACCTCAAAGCTGTTTAAAAGTAGAAGTGGGATAAACATGTTCGCATAAGCAAGAAAACTAGGCGCTCACTGTCAGCAGACCTACATTACAATGAAAGTTAAGGGAAATTCTTCAAGCTGAGGGGAAGTTGTATCTGAGGGAAATTCAGATCTCCAGGAAGGAATGGAGAGATTCAGAAGTAGTAAATTGCTGGTCAATATCAATGTCTTTTTCAGCTCTTAATTAAAAAAATATGTCTGACTGTTAACAGCAAATATTAAAACATGACTTGTGGGATTTATAATATATTTAAATGTATGCATATTTTTTTCAGCTATAGCATAAAGGATGGTGGTTGAGCTTTCTCTGTCTAAGGAGAGATAATACTAAGTAGACTGAAAAGTTAAAGATACATATTCTATGCCTTAGAGGAAGTATTGAAAAAAGTAAAGAAATGTAGCTAACATCCAGTAAGCTAATGTGGGGTTTTAGTAATACAAGAGAAAAGGGGAGAAGGCGATGATAATGACTTTTTTAAAAGGTGGGAGTGGATGGGAGAAGATATAGAAAACACAGACTTAAGGGAAATCATCTAAACTGAGTCTTCCTGAATAACATGTTTCCCAGGTGGGGCCTGCTGCCCCCATTCTTTGCAGTTCTGTTCCTGGTCAGTTCTGCAGAACAAGGATAAATAGAAGAAACACAATGCTGGGGCAAGTGAAGTAGATGGAATAGAGTTTTCTTGAACATGAGGAATTTGAAATATGCAAGTGGTTATAATACAGGAACAATTTGGACCTTACCACTGGAGAAGCAGCAGGCATCTCCTCAGTGCTGTGTCCGTCTGAGTGGGAAAGACATGTAAGACCATTCCCTGGTTCTGTCGTAGCAGCTATCTTAGAAGGAGAGGGCAGGAGGGGTAGGACGATACCTGACCAGTGAATGGTTCTCTTGTGATAGCTACTCCCAGGTAGCATCCATAAAGTTCTCTCCTCAGCTCTACCCTCTTTTTGCACCTAAGACTGATTGCCTCCAGGAGCCAGACAGATAATGTTCGAATGATTGAAACAGCATGGTGGGCATTGTGGCAAACCAGCTTCCCTGTGGTGGGGGCACTTACTGCTCAACCAATATACCTGAGCTCCCCATTTCTTAGTCTCCTGCTGGGGACCATGTAACTAGTTCTAGCAAATGGCCTGTCAGTGTAAGTAATGTGTCATTTATTTTTTAAAGATTTATTTGTGCATACAAGAACTGTGGTACAGGCCAGAGGTGCGGGGGTCAGGGGTGAGACAGTAGGGAGCAGAAGAGGCAGAGCTACTGAAATACACTCCTGAAGGGAGCAGTGGGCAAGACAGGAGAGATCTGCTGCATCATGTGGGTCACCTCCCTGGCTGGGAATCGAACTCATATTGTAATAGCACTGTGTCTTTAACCCCTGTGCCACCAGGGAGGCCCAGAGTGTGTCATTTAGCTTGGACGCTCAGGAAAAATGCCAGGCAACTGATGTGATCACAGAGAACACCACTCGAAATAGCAGAGTTCTAAGGTATACACGGCCTGAATCCCTGAGTCATTGTTGGCAGGAAAGCTGTTCTGGTGGGTTGCGCTAATCACTCTGGATTTTGCTTGAACGGGAAACAGTCTTCACTCTGTTAATTCTATTCTGTGTTGGTATCCTAGCCTATACTTTCTTAAAGCCACAGTCACAGCTCAGCCCAGACTCTCACTGTCACATGAAATGTGAACAAAATTTACCAGATCTTCCAGTTTTTACACAATAAGCCAGATAGATATATGGATTATTTGGTGCACTTCCAACATTTAAAATTGGACATTAATTTGAAAAATTGAAACACTATGCAGCTCAAATAAAATACATCTGGGGATCAATTTAGCCTGCTGGGCCACTATTTGCAACTTGTACTCTACATTTTCTTTTGTGGTAACTTACGGATTCCCAGAGCATCTGTTCAGATGGGGACAGAGGCCATGTCTTTGCATCTGGTTCCTGGGAGCACAGTAGGTGATTCCAACTCTGGGTTTCAGGCTTTGACCTGATTCTGGAGGGCAGCTCCTGTGGGCTCAATCCTACTTGGCCCCTACAACCAGCACCACGTAAATGCTACTGTAGCGGGTGAGTAGTTCTTTCTTGACCCCAGGATTTTTTTTCTGACACCTTTCCTGTTCAACCTAAACATTTCTTGCATTACCCTTTGGCTCTGATTTTCAGTCCTGTTCTGTTAAACTTTTCACTGTTTTTTTTTTTTTTATTCGTTAAAGATTTGGACTCTGCCTTCTGGTTCCTTGGGACTTTGTTCTAGACTAGTTCTAAGTTTTCGCTTCACCTCAAATTCAACATATTCCAAGCTGAGTAAACTCATTTTTCTAACCCAACTTTGCTGTCTCTTGTTAACGATAATACTATCTTCCAAGTCAGGGTGTCGAACACTTGGTATCACATTAACTTCCCTACACCAAACCAACCCAGTTACTCGAGATTTCATACTGTGTGCCCTATTCTGGCACCAAAGTGGCGAACTGGGAAAAAAAAAAATCTGTGCCCTCAGGTAGCTTACATTCTGTTGGAAATGGACAGAAAACAAAGTATGTTGGTTCAGATAAGTGGAGGAAAATAAAGCAAGGTTAAAGAGATGAGGGCATATTCAGGGAAGAGGGCTGCAGAGGTGGACTCTGAGGTGACCGCGTGCCTCATGTCCAACAAGAAGACCATTGTGAGTGGAACTTGGTGAGCAAGGGAAAGGGTAGTAGGAGTTGTCGCTGCCTCTCCTTTCCTGCCCTTCCTCCCAGCCCCACCTGTCCTTGCTCCTTGCTCCTCTGACTGCTTCCAGAGTTGTGCTGCTTTGGTTCCTCTGTGCCAGCTGTGCCCAGCACACAGTGCCTGGATGAATCTTCCTGAAATTGAACTCTGTGATGGTTGTTTATGTGTCAGCTTGAATGGGTTAAGGGGATCAGATAGCTGATAACACCTTATTTCTGGGTGTTTCTCAAGAGACTAACATTTGATGGGTAGACTGAGAATTGCTTCCCCCATGCGGGTGGTCATGACTCAGCTCACTAAGGACTTAAGTAGAACAGATCATCAGAGAAGGAAGAATTCACCCTCTTCTGTCCTGCCACAGCCATCCTCTCCTGATCTCGGATTTCGCTGCTCCTGGTTCTCAGGTCTTTGGACCCAGACTGAATTACACTGACAGCTTTCCTGGGTCTGCACTTACAGACAGCGGATCATGGAAATCCTAGCCTTCCTAATCACACGAGCCAATTCCTGTAATATGTGTCCTCATCCATCTCGCTATCCACTGGTTCTGTTTCTCTGGAGGACTTCGACTAAATACACATCCCGTATCTTTTCTAGGCCCTACTGCCTTGCACTGTAAGCACTTCAGCTTGCTTCTCCAATCCTGTCTGTTGCCCCCAACTTCTGCCTTGCCCAGAGCAGATGCTGAGCTTTTCTACTGTTGCCCATTTTCTCTTCACTAAGAGTAACCCCTTTTCAGTTGTACCAGGTCCTTTGCAGGAGAAGCCCTACCTACTTCACGACATTGTCCCAAGATACCTTTTTGGTCTAGTCTCATATTAAGTTACAGACTTGGTTTATTTCATCCTTCTAATTAGACTATAAAAACGCTTGTTTTTCCTCTCTCCTCCAAAACCTTGTAGCCTGGAAATGATGAAGATTTCCGTTTGAGGGGTGTGGGTGGACTATTTCTGGCCCACATCTAACCTTCGCTAGCAAGGATGCCAGAGTTCCTAGCTTGGAGATTGTTAGTCACAGGCGGGACTGGCATGGTCTCTGACTAGAGATTTGCTGTATAGTGTTTCGGATCCGAACCCACCTCTGGACCCACACAGGAGCGCGAGCTTGGGTCGCTCATGAGGCCAGGCTTTACAGTAGCATGCTTAAGTTGCCCTCTTTGATTCCTCACTTACCACTTCAGAGTCTTTAATGCTGAAGTGCTTTTGAGAAACAACTGATGTCCCTGTCCCTCGGAGTTTTTACAAGTTTATGGTTTAATTGTGTGTGCCCTAGTGCTGAAAAGAAAATAATTCACCTGATTGTGATTTTTCTTGTGTGTCTGTGGATAAATCAAAGGTAAGCGCAGCGGGGAAGGAGCTCAGGATGGAAGGAGCTCGTCACCAGGTATCTTATACTCATTCCCACCTTGACCTTGCCTTGCCCGTGATGGTTTTCTCTTCTTTCTCTGTCCTTATCCAAGTCCTGTCCATGCTTCAAGGAGCAGCTAAGATGACTCCTGCTCTAGGAAACCTTCCTGGATGGCTCTGAACTTAATCATAACCTGTTTTGAATACCAGGATTGATAACCTCTGCCACATGATTTAGAGCCTAGTGAAGCACTTCAACACTTGCTTGCTCTTTTCTGTGACTTTCTGCTTATATTCTAAGTCCTTTGAATCATCATAACAACAGCAATAAAACAGCTAATACTTGTAAGCATTTATTTTGGACTTGGTGCCGTGATACTATGTCTATACATTTTGTCTAATTTTGTCCACCCAGCAACCCTATGGAGTACAATTATTACTGCCATTTTGATGAAAAAAACTCTGTTACAGGATAATTTTCAGGTAGATAAAATAATGACTGTCACACGTAGAGCGAACATGCAGCAAGGGTTTTATTTAACTGAGGGGGGCATCTGCACTTTGTAAAATCGGCTGAAAGAAGCAACGCGCAGATGTGCCAGGCAGTCAGGAGAGCAGGCCTCCCTGCTGATGCGTGCACATGGTGGTAGCCTGCAGGTGCGCTGCTGGGATATTTGGAAGCGTCTTTTTTCCTGGGCAGAAACCCATTTTATTTCACTCCACAAAGCTGATTTGCAGTTCTATGAACAAAAATCATTTGCATGACTATCAGGTTTTCCAACTTGCAGAGTGATAAATGAGTCTAGTAAACAGGTTACATTGACACATGAAATATCTTTTTGGGTATATCTGAAAATAAGATGTCGAAGCCCTCTTGAGTCTTTAGAATAAACCATTTTTATGACTTAAAAAAATCAAAGACATAGCCTTTGACAGTGGATAAGGACTGGTGGGGAAGTCAAGAGATTTGCCCATCTCCACGCGGGAGCTTAATCTGGGCCAGGTCTCAGGCCTCCTGCTGAGGCACCCAGTGTCTGAGTACTGGGGGCTTCCCTCAGCAAGTTCCGTGTGCAACCCTTCTTCTCCCGTGACCCTAATCCAGGATGCACACCCAGTTCTCAGATGGGAACGCAGAATGATGTCAGGGTGGCAATGTGGGTTCAAGAGAGAGAGATCCAGTATCAGTTCTTTTAGCCCAATCAGTGTATGACCTCAGGCAGTCACTTAACATCTCTCAGCCTCAGTGTCCTCAATCTGTAAAATGGGATTGCAATTATATGTACCTGTACATTTAAAATGAAAAACCAAAACCTATGTTTTGAAACAATGTATAAAAGTATTGTTATCTGGGGTGAGATAAGGGACTGGGCATCAGGGATAGGAGGAAAATTATTTTTCATTGTATATTTTTTGTACTATTCAGTTTTTTTTAAAGATTTATTTACTTATGCATACAAGAGCTGGGGTACATGCCAGAGTCCAGAGAGGTGAGAAAATCCACCAGACAGAGTGGGGAGCAGAACAGGCAGACTAACTGAAACACACTGCTGAGGGAAACAGGGGCAAGACAGGAGAGGTTTGCTGCACCATGTGGGTCCCCTCCCTGGCAGGGATCCCTGGCAGGGATTGAACTTATGCTGCAGTGGCTGCAGTTTGCTCCATAGTGCGTTGCTTAACCCACAGCGCCACCAGGGAGGCCCTATTCTATTCAATTTTTAATGCTGATGATTTATTTTATGTGTCCACTTGGCTAAGAGATGCCCAGATAACTGGTGAGAAATGATTTCTGGGTGTTTGAGATTAGCCTTTGAATTGGTGCACTGAGGAAAGAAGATTGCCTTCATTGGTGAGAATGGGCATTGTCTAATCTGGTTAGGCCTTGGATAGAACAAGAGTTGTAGGAAAAATGAATCAACTTTCTCTGCTTAGGCTGAGATATCCATTTTCTACAGTCCTTTGACAATAACGATTCCTGATTCTTGGACTTTTGCATTCAGACCAGGAGTTACAGGATTGGACCCCTATTCTTAAACCTTTGGACTCAGACTGAATGGTTCTCCAGTATGTTGATAACAGATTGTGGGACTTCCTGATCTCTGTAACTTCATGAGTCAATTCTGATAATAAATCCCCTTTTATGTATGTCTGTGTATCATACTATATTTTTCAGGAGAACGCCAGCTGATAAAGTTGTGTAGGGCAAGGATTATTCATTCACTATCAAATCTAGTTAACCAAGGAATAAATTATTAATTCATAGCAATTCTTTAGCCAGTAATTACATCCATCAACAAAATGAAAAGGCAGCCTACCGAATGGAAGAAAGTATTTGCCAGTCATATATCTGATAAGGGGTTGATACCCAAAATATATAACTCATACTTTAGTATTAAAAAAAATCATCCAATTGAAAAATGGGCTTAGGAGCTGAACAGACATTTTCTTTTTTTAAAGATTTATTTATTTATACATATAAGAGCCAGAGTCAGGGAGTGAGAAGATTCACCAGAGACAGTGTGGGGAGCAGAACAGGCAGCTTAACTGAAATACACTGCTGAGGGAAACAGGGGCAAGACAGGAGAGGTCTGCTGCACCATGTGGGTCACTCATCCTGATTGGCAGCAGGGATCGAACTCGTGCTGCAGTGGCTGTGGTTTGCTTCATAGTGCGTTGCTTAACCCACTGCGCCACCAGGGAGGCCCTGAATGGACATTTTTCTAAAGAAGACATACAAAATGGCCAAGAGGTACATGAAAAGGTATATCACTCATGATCAGGAAATGCGAATCCAGACCTCATACTAGTTAGAATGACTATTATCAAATAGACAAGAAATTACAAATGTAGGATGTAGAGAAAATGGAACTCTGTGCACTGTTGGTTGAGATGTATTTGGTGCAGCCGCTGTGGAAAACAGTGTGGATGTTCTCCAAAAAATTAAAAATAGAACTACCATATGATTCAGCAATTCCATTTCTCAGTATTTATCTGAAGAAAGCAAAAGCACTAAGTTGAAAAGATATCTGCACCCTCATGTTCCTTGCAGCATTATTTACAGTAACCATGACATAGAAACAACCTAAGGGTCCACCCATTGAGAATGGGTGGAGTGGATGGATATGTGAGTTGATACATATAGATATATAGCTATGTGTCTGTGTATGTCCGTATAGATCACATATGATAGATTACTGGTTAGTCATATAAAAAAAAAAAAGACTGAAATCTTGCCATTTACAGTGACGCTGAGGGCATTATACTAACTTTGAGTTCCTTTCCTCCAGACAGAGCAGACATTCTCAGTTAGCAAACCTCCATTCGCTTCCACCACGTTCTGACTCCTACACTGTAGCTTTCCCTGCTCTTTCCTTTCTCCTTCCCATTTCTGTTGCTGTACAGAAAGTAACTGGTCTGTGTGCACAAGCACATGGCATTTAAAAAAATTAAATGGCTATTGCTTTTCCACCTTTTGGCTAAAATCAAGAGTAGTGAAGACTAAATGACCGATGGGATGCTTTGGACAGAGATGGGATGGGGAAAATGAAAATACTGCTTTTTGGCACTAGAGGCATGCTCATTTGGCTCTTTCTATTCCAGGAAGTTGTTCTGCTTTCAGTATTTGACAGGAACAAAAAAAAAAAAAGAAAGAAAGAAAGGAAAAACATAAAAATGTTTGCATGCCTTGTTCAGTTGGAACACTTTAATGCTTTTCATTTACCATTGTAAAAACAAGGACAATTTTATGAGTTTTTTTGTACATAGCTGTTACATGTAGGATAATCTGTCTTTAAGTAGGAATAAATTACTCTAAAAGAAATGAATCCTAGATGGTATGTATGTCCTTCAAGTCGTGTCTTGTTTTAATAAACTGGTTTGAAATGAAAAAAAAAAAGAAAGAAAAAGAGAATGAAAGTGTGTTAATTTGAAACATAAACATTTGTTGTTAAAACTCAATAGCATCAGTGTAATTGTTTGGAACTTAGAGACTAACACAAGATTTTTCTCATGGGGGATTTTATTACTGACCTTTTCAAGAATTGCTCACACATGGAGATAATAAAAACAGACGTTTAGTTAGTTTTATTGTTGTTTTTAAATTTTCCACGGACAATGCATCTGTCTGACTCTGTGGACTACTCCCTCAGCCTTGTTCTCCTTACAGGGTTTTGTTAGAGAGCAAATAGAATGCTATTTCCAGGGGTCTCAAGTTCAAATGCTGTCAGAGTTCAGAGAGGCAGATACGAAGTTGTGCACGTCACAGCTGACGACAGAGGGCGCGTACCCTGCTTAAAGGTATTCAGTTTTCCTCCCCCCCCCCTTTCTGGAGCCACTTTTCTTATGCCCATATGCAGCTCTAAGAGGTAAACACTGGAACAAGGAAGTTGAGAATGGAGTAGAGAAGGGGAACAGGAACTGGGGGCCCTAGTGTGGGGTATAGGGCTCCCACAACTCTCTGGGATCTGTGCCTTGAAAGCGGGTTGGAGTCCTGTCAGGGCCTCAGTGGAAGCAGCTTTCTGGCTGGCTTCAGGTTGATGATGGATGGGAAGTGATGGATGGGGCCTTCTCCTCCTTGGCCTCAGGCTTCCCCACATCTTGGCACTGTATCGTTCTCCTGTGGTGCTCACCACCTGGTTGTCAGTGGGATCAGCTTCTTGGGAGCCTCTTCCAGATCCAGGGGCTGTGAATCTTCTGATCCTCTGTGCTGTCCACCATCAGATACTTCTACAACATGAAGGACTTCAGTGCTTCCTTTTTGGGGTCTCTGAGGTGCTCTGAGGCATGTCCTGGTTGGGGCCATTCCAGCCTGGAGGCCTCTCCTCCTCCACCTCTAGCAGCATCTGCAGAGCTCCTTCCAAGTCCCCCGGAGCTATGGCCAGCACCCAGGGAGCCTGCTCCACTGAACATGTAGGGAAGCCCTCCAGGACTACCTGCAGCCCTGCTGTAGCTCTTCCTCAGTGCCAGCAGTCTCATCTTGGGTGCCCCAGCAACAACAGAAGACCTAATCTCTCCATTAGACCTTACAGCCTACTGCGGGGGCTCTGGGGAGATGGGCACCTGACCTTGGATCTCAGAGCTCTGTCACTGCATGTTTTCTTTGTTTCTAGCACCACTCAGATGCCCTGAGATCTTCTGCATCATGTGCCTTATTATACTCCTTCCGCTGCTTCCACTGAGGCCCTGGCAGGACTCAGCCCCAGCCTTTTGAGGCTCAGATCCCAGGCACACAGGAGCCTGTCATTTTGGTGAAGGCCTCCATATGGAAGTTCTCTTCTGATGGAAGAGGGGCATGAGTCTTCCAGGATCTGGAGCACATAGGAGAAGATGACCTCACCCAAACTGTGAGGTCAGCCTCTGGGACGTGCACCTGGACACAGAGCTGGGGTGCAGGCCAGAGGTGTGTGGGGTGAGAGGATTCACCAGAGACAGAGTGGGGAGCAGAACAGGCAGATAGACTGAAACACACTGCTGCGGGGAGCAACGGGTGAGGCAGGAGGGCGGCCTCACAATCCTGTCCCGCTGCAGTCGCTCTCTTGCTCCATTGGGTGTTCCCAGCCTTACCAGCTCAGTTTTCCTTTTTGAGACACGTCTGTGGGGCGGGCTGACAGCTTGTGACACTGACAACTAATAGACCGTTAAACCTAAGCCTGGTCTGACTTCAAAGCTCTTTCCATTCTGCCAGCTGGCCTAGCTCTAAACCCTACTTTCCTGTGCTAATGTAGGGCCACTACTACCTTCCTGTATTGGGAAGTTTAGGAGAAATTTGTTTCAAATCTGAAGCATAGTACCCACACGCACGAAATACTCAGAGTGCTAACTTTGTACAAAATAGCTGCAAAGCATTTTACAAATATACCATAAAAATTCCATCTTCTAAATGAATTTATAGGTGGGATTTTGATTCATGTCCTAGGTAAGGTCAGAGCAAGAAATGTGGGATCCCAGGAGAAGCTGAGGGCTGAGGGGTTGGGAGTTAAATGGGAAATGAGCCTACTGGGTCCTGTGCTTACTGGGGAGAAGAGGGGTGGGCCGCAGTGACCCCAAAGTGCTTAGAATGGCTCTGTGTGAGGCAGGACAGTTCTGTGGAGTTTAAGAATGGCTCTGTGTGAGGCAGGACAGTTCTGTGGAGTTTAACAGGTTAAGTTTGCTACCCTCAGGGATCTTGGCAGAACAAAGTTACTTTTAAAATGGCCACAGGAATGCCTTTTGTAGTTCAATTTATGATGCAGAAAGCTAAAAGCAATGTCAATATCCCAATGAGGAAACTGGATAAATAAATGATGCTACATCCACTTAGAGAATACTATTCAATCCTTAAATACAGTAATATTAGATTTTTAGTATTTGATTTATTGATAGAGAAAAATTCCCATTCTATATTTCATGTGCAAAGAGGAGATTACAAAACTGGGCACAACTTCACTTTTATGAAACAAAAACAAGCATATTGTTAAAAGATTGAAGAATACATATCAAGGTATCAATGGTAGTATGCTATTCCTGTCAAGGTGTTAAAGACTGTGTTACTAGTTAATTTGGGAAAGCCTCAGGTAGGAAGCTGATGATTTTCCATGCAGGGTGAGGGGGGGTGGAGGTGTTGGGGGACAGGCACGAGGGGGCAGGGTAAGGAAACTGGGATAACTCGGGCCCTAGGAGCTGCTGGGTGGAAGGTGCCTTGCCTGACATTCATCTCGCCATCTCCTTGATTGCTGTAAATGTCACTTGTCACTCGACCCACACTTCTACGAAGGCTGGAATGAACTTCGAGCATGGATGAAGCTTTGGCTGGAACTCTGTCCACTGATGTCTCTTGCATTCCAAGAGTTCTATGAACCCCAATTCAGTGGGGAAGTTGGAAAAACACTGGTGCTGAATTCAGGTAGAAAGTCGACTATTAGCAGACTTGGCCAACTGGTGGTGCTATAAACCCGGGAAATCAGAACACTCAGGCCTGCCAGCGCTGCTCAAGCTAGACAGGCACCTGCACCTGGCGGGCCACCAGGGGGCGCAGGCGGCCTCACAGGTGTGCTGCTTCCCCAGGGCCGGCTGCTGGCCCCTACAAGGCATAAGCTGCAATTCAACAAAATGGATAAAACAATGAATTGCCAGGAACAAATAGAACAGCTCAAACAGATGTAGATCTTGGAATTCAACGCGTAAGGGCTCAGGGAACCCTCTCCAACCTCAGCCCTCATCCTTTCCTGCTCCCTGGCAAACCTGGCTCTCACCCTCATTCTCTCCCTAGGTCTTTTCCTTCCCTCTGATCTCTAGTTTCCCTTCCCCACACTCACTGAGCACCTTCTAGGTTCCAGAGCATTTAGTCAGAACCGCAAAGGTAAGGGAAAGCTCCCTGAGGATGAAGTGGGAAGGGGCGTGTGCATGTGTGTGTAATGGATGTGTCAAGTGGGACAGTCAGAGAGTACCCCACTCCTAGGTCCTCAGGCTGGAAAAATGTGGTTCTTTAGGAAAACCAGGGAAATCTAATGTGGCTGAAAGCTGGTCAATAAGGGGAGACAGGGGACCCCTCTGGTGGCACAAGGAGTTAAGTCTCAGCACTATGAAGCTATCCACAGCCACTGCAGCACAAGTTCAATCCCCAGCCAGGGAGGTGACGCAGCAGACCTCTCCTGTCTTAACCACTGCTCGCCTCAGCAGTGTATTTCAGTCGATCTGCCTGTTCTGCTCTCCACTCTGTCTCTGGTGAGTCCTCTCACCCCCTGCACCTCTGGTCTGTACCCCAATTCTTTGTGTACATAAATAAATAAATCTTTAAAAAAAAAAAGAGGGGAGACAGGAAGAATGGAGAGAGTCAGAGAACTGTGTGTATTTGGACATTTCCAAAGCCTCTGAAAGTTCTTCTGAGTTGGGGCCAGCCTGGAGTGGACTGGGGGTTCAGAAGGGAGAGCCTGTAAGAGGAACAACGAGTGAGGGAGGAAGCTTTGGGGGCAGGTAGCTCAGGGAGATTGTTTGAAGGTGGGCAACACTAGAATATGTTTAGTGTTAACGGGAAGGATCTCAGTGGTTATTTCAGAGTGAGAGAAATCTGCTGTAGGAGAGAGGCGCTGACCGTGTGCACGAGGGGGGTGGGGGGGGGTGGGTCCAGACCTCCGCTCCTGCCTTTCCCTCTGCCTGCCACATCTGGTACTATCTTCCTGCCACCTTCCCTAGTCGGATCCTTCAAGGGCCAGCTCAGAGTCTCTGCTTCTGAGATCTTGCCTGGTTCTACAAGACAAAACTTTGTCCGCACTCACTGACAGCATGTTGCCAGCTGGTGATAGTTTCGGCCACACGTCTTGAGATTCCCAGTGCAAGGTCTGCACCCCAGCATCGTGTCTGACATGCAGTGTTTGAGTAGACAGCCAGATGGATGAAGTCTCGACACCCTGGACATCACAGGACTGGGTAAGGGTGATGGGTGTGTGTATGTGGGTGGGGGCTGAGGGGTGGCATGGCAGACTGGCTGAGAGAATTGCGTTCAGTGGTCATTGCAGATGTTTTTTTCTTCCTGCAGGAGTGGTGCTCTGACAATTCCCAGATCCTCTCATATAGTTTCTCCAGGAATCTAGCTTAAAGGACCACTCAAGAGAAACAGGAGGCCGAGCCCTTGCTCCCATTGGGCCCTGCAGCCAACCTGGAGGTCAGAGGGGGAGGGGAGCAGCACTCGGAAGCCCCCTGGATTCCTTTCTCCTAGTGCATTGTGGGGATCCATGGTCTTTTTAATTAAGATGAGGAGAAGCAACAAGGGCCCTCTGGAATGTAAACACCAGATAAGACCAGACTTCTCTCCTTTCCAGGATGTGTCCATTTTCTTTTTTATGGGACGAATGCAAGAAAATCCCAGGAAAGAGTTTCTGTCCCTTCAGTCTCTGCAGTTTATCTTCCTCCCTGGGGGGAACAATCTTTTCCTCTTGTTCTTTTCTTGCCCCCTACCTCGGCCTCTGTCCCATGTCTGGGTCTCTCAAACACTATACGCTACACATGTCTGTGCTTCTGAACCTGGAGGGGGACCGCCCAGTGCATCGCTCATGGACGTGTTTTGGGTTGGGAGCTGGGGCTACTGACCCCTGCTATGAACTTCTCTTCCTGTCTCTTGCAGAATAACAGGGTAGCTGGCATCATTGCAACGACACAGTGTCCATCCCAATAACCAATGCCACTGACTCTTGGGGCAGGGCACGTCAAGTACTGAAGGGACACTCTCCATGAGTGGTGCCAGTAAGCGGTGTCCAGAGGAGGACAGGGCACCCATTGGGTGCCAGAGGGACAGGGGAGGCTCCAGGGAGGAGGTGTGATTTGTGCTGATCTCTGGGGAAGTGTGGGATGTAGGAAATAGAGGAGTGGGTAGTGGCAGCTGAGGAGGCACTGTTTGGGATCAGGTCAGATAGAGCAAAGGGATTAGCGAAGGAGATAGAGTTAAGTAGGGGGAGAGATATAGGGGTGGTAGGAGAGATGGAATGCAGGGATAAAGAGATTAGATTTTAATTATCAACAAAGGGAAGCCATTAAAAGGTGTTTATAGAGGAGGGAGTAGTGATGGGGAACAGAGGTGGAGTTAAACAATGTTCTGGAAACAAAATGTAGACTGTTTAAAGGGCAGAGAGTGGAAGGAGGTTTTATCTCCCCCACTCCTCACCCTCATTTTTTGCTGTGTCCCTGGGAGCCCAGAAGTACCTTGAGGGAAGATCCAGAAGGGTTGGGACCAAGGGTTTGCCCATCTCTCAGTCTGGGGAAATTCTCTGGGCGTTGTGTCCAAACTTGACAGGGGTTCTGTCCACAGTGAAGCTTGAACCTCAAAGTCTTCCTGCCTCCTTGGTGGCAGGGGCGGGTGGGTTGGTCTGGGTCAGAGGGCCTGGTGTGTCCAGGAAGGCTTCAATTTGCTCCTGCCACCTGACTCCTCCACTCTCACCCAGCTGGAAAGGCAGAAATGGAATGGAGAGGTGGAGGGAATAAGTTCAAGAGCAAAGGAATGGTTTGGGATAAGCTCACTGGGTTTGTGGGGGACATCCCAGAGGCTCAGCCCACTCTTAGAGGCTCCCGAGAGCAGCTCTTTTCTCTCTTTGTAACCCCCAAACCCAGGCTTCACTGATCTCCACCCTCCACACTTCCTCCTCTCCTCCCTAGAAGCTGGGTCTTGGGACGAGAAGGGCCCAGTGGATGCAGACCCACACTGATTCCTGGCACTTGGGAGAAGGCGTCAGGGTCAGATGGATGGACCTGTCCATCTTGTGGGCGCATTGGCTGGGCTCTTTGATTTCTGTCTGGGACAGCTCTCTGGGAATCAGGCCTGGGCCGTTAAGGGTTGTCACAGGAAGGGAGAGGAAGCCTCGCAGGGGTATTAAGCTTCAGACCCTTGAGTTTTCGTTCTTCCATCTCTGTCCCAGGACAGGCCGCTTACCTTTCTTCAAGTCGTTGTCCCCTTGTTAACCACCCCGTTTCTTCTTGAGGGCAGGCTGGGAAGGTGGGAAACATCAGACTCAGCTCTGAGCTGGGTGTAGGGGTGCTGTCTACAGGTCCCTCAGTCTTGGGAGGATGTAACTGGGCTCTCAACACTGAGAACCAGGTATATATATAACATACCCCCACATACGGGGATGGAGAAGGTATTGATCCCTGGGTCCTCTCCAAACATGACTCCACTTTATTTCCAGGGGGAGAAATTTCCATGGAACAAGGTAGGTGACTTTGTAAGCCTTCACGCTTGTTGCTTCCATCACCACTCCCTGCCCCCTCCTCTGTCCCCTACATTCCACTCATCCTGACCTAGAAGCATGGTGCTTACTGCCTCCAGGGCCCCCTCCCCTGCCCACCCTGCTCCTCTCTGGTGATAAAGCAGAGCAGATGCTACAGGGCCCTGATCGCTCACGGCTTCCTGTGGATGGGTTGGTCTTTGCCACCACCCTTCACAGCCCTCCAGGGCAGAGGCTGCATCACTTCCTGAATTGAGTGGCAGGGGAGAAGCTGGCCAGAAGGAGGAAGGAGGTAGGGGTGTGAGTGTGTGTGTGTTTGAGAGAGAGAGGCAGAGGCAGAGAAAGACAGAACAGGAAAGAGAAATGCCCAGCTGGCGAGCGGTGAACCAGCTCCTAGCCAAGCGCCCCCCCAGCCCTTGCCGCCAGGAGCCCCCGCCCACGACGTTCCGCTCTTGAATGTGTGATCTGTATGTGCCAGATGACGCCACGTTCCCTCCCTCGATGTGTAATGTGCATCCACACCAGGCTCCCAGAGGACGTCTCTGCTCCTGACCCTGGGCCCGGCTCATCTCCCTGAGGAGCCCTACGCTTCCGTCTGCTAGCCCTGCTGCAAGGATGGACTATGACAGACGCGCCTGGGAGCTGACAAATGCTCTGCAGACGCCAGGCCTCTCAGGAGGTTGAGTCCACGAACTCCAGACCTTCTGGGTGGGGGGCACCACATGGCCCTCTGTGCTGACTTCCTGCCCTATGCTGAACCCCAAGCTGCCTCACTGGGGGGAAGACACCACAGGTCTGAGACCTCTGAAAGTCCATCATCCTCCTGCAGCTTCCACGCTTTGGTCTGGTTGGACCCGAAGCTGAGGCTGACTTCTCTTCTCCTCCATGACAGTCCTTAAATATTTGGCATTCTGGCAAGTGGAGGGGACTTAGAGGGGATCAAAGGCTAAGTAGCCATTTTAGGACAAAGCTGGGCCCACAGAGGACGGGACCTTGTTCAGGTTGCACAGTGTCTGCCTGGCCCAGCCAGTCCCTGGACACTGAGCAGTCCAGTTCCAGTTCCAGCTGTCATGCACATTCTGTCTGTCCTGGAGTTCACCCTGTGTTTTAGACATTGCTGTGCCCACAGGGCCTAGCAGAGTACAGAGTGGTCCAGAAATACTGACCGGATGGCTGCCCCCGCCCCCCACGTTCTGAATGTGCTACATGCTTCAGCTCCTTTCAGCCAGCCAGGGGGTTCATTTGCAGGATGAAGGAATGGGGTGAGGGGGCACATGAGAGTGTTGCTCAAGATCTGATCCCTGGAGGAGATGAAACCGCAGGTGCAGGTGTGCGTCTGGCTGCTTTCTGTTGTTAGCATCGAGACACTGCATTTATGTCCCTGCTGGTAAATAATTACAGTCTGACCTGTCCAAACTTCCCCCGCCACCTTGTCTCTTCCTGGGACCCCCTGCCCGTCCGTTCTAAGGAGCAGGTGGTAAAGCTCAGAAGCCTTTGGCTCCAGACTTAAGCCCGGGCTTGTGCTGCAAATCCATAACCCTTTAACGTAACCCTTGGGTCCAGATGACGCTCAACATTCAGAATCTTTTGGACTTTAGAAAGGAAAGGTAGTGCACGTAATGTTAGAGCGGAAGACCACGGAGGGATTTGAGGCAGCACCTGGAATTACGGAATAGGGCACATTACTATTTCCACAGGGAATGTGTGGCTGTTCACTACAGACAGCCTTTTGAAAGGTTTTGCACGTAAGTAAATCACAAATAACTTTGGTCTCCAGAGCTTTTTGGAGTTGAAATTGTTGGATTAGAGATTGGACGGTATTATGCTACCTTTTTAGGATAATGATTTGGGTATTTACTGAGTGGGACTTAAACAAGTCTTACTGGAAAGGGACGGGGAAGTGACAGAAGCCTGGAAGTGGGTAGCACCTAAGCGGGATGACTCCGTGGTACCCAGAAAAGCTGTGATTTGCCCAGGGCTGTGGCCATTCAGCCACCTTCAGCCCTGGCGACAAAAGGCTCTGAGCAGCAGAGTGTGCTGGGTTTAGTGCCAAGCCAAGGCAGAGCCAAGGTGAGCACCAGGCCTTTGAGACCCTGGTGGGCACAGTTATGGTTTCCAGGCAGAGTGTCACTTCCTATTTAGGCCTGGAACCTTGGGAGTTGGCATCTAAGACAGCAGCTGGGATAAGACCCTTTTGTTGGCGCTCAGCCCACCATATGCCCCGGCGTTCCTGCCAGCTCAGTTACCTGCCTGGTAATGTACTGTCTGAAGCTTGGCATTTGCCCACCCAGCTTTCTTGCCACTGCGACAGTCTAGAGTAGAGGCAGACCCTCTGGTGCTCTATTCACTCAATGAACATGCATTTGGCAAATATCTACTACGTGCTAAGCACACAGTTGAACCCTATCATTATTCTCATTATTTTCTCATTTGGAATGCGCACCTCGCCGCTGCCCAAGTCTTCACATCCCTCAGGTTCCACTTTTGCCATGAATTATGATCACTGACTTTCCTCTGAAGGCCTGTAACATTTACTTCCCTGGCATTCTTGGCTCTGAATGATGACCTTCCTTGTATTCTTGTTGCTTGAAATTTTATTTGAATGCTCTGTGTTTGGAATCAGCTAGGGATGAGACAAGGGTCTCAGCCTGGGATGATGCTAGACCCAAAGCAGGTACCTGCCGCTCCTTCCTTGAACATGTGTGGAATTTGGGAGTGAACCCAGGGGGAACTGGGAAGCCCTTTAAAGGCGATGTGGAGACCGTGCCTGGGGCTTACAAACATTTGCACTGAGCATTCCTAAATGACAGCAAGATTGATAGTTTTAGCACCATCCTTTACAAAGTCTGTCTAAGTTCTGAGGGAGGCTGTGTAATTTCCATACCCAAGAAAATAAAAAAAAAAACACAACAAAACACCAAACCCAACAGCAACTAGCTTGCACTAGTGTGGTGGTCATCCCACATGCTGTACTAGGTCTCCAGCAGCTTTCGGAACATGGGATTCCCCTCTGGCTAGAATGATTTAGGTTGGGACCTGCTGGCAAGTCCCTGGGTTTCTTAAAGTTATGGGGACCTGTGAAGTGGGGTGACCATTCTCCTATTAGATTCTATTTCTTTGTCCAAAGAGGAGCTACAATGGGAGAAAGATGCCTGTTGACAGCTTAGCAGATTCTTCTGCTCTCTTATTCCTCCTTCCCTTGGGTGTTCCTGATAAGCTTGCTGCCTCCTGATAGGTTATATGCTCACTTATTTGTTCTTTCATTCACACATTCATTCAAAAGTTGGTGGGGGCTAATGGCTAAACTCAGGAATTTTGCTTGCCATAATTAAACCGCTAGTAGCTAGTAATTTGAAATTGAGCACAGCAGGGTGATTTGGTCAGAGTTACTTCCTTTTGGTCTCAAAAACAAAACAAAACCCACCCCTCCTCCCCCACTGTTTATTGGTTAGGTGATGTGTTGGCACTGCTAACTTAAAGCAGAGAGCAAGACAGCCTGGTCTCTGCCCAGCCTAGTCTCCTTTGGTCTCGAACGGAACTGTTCAGTATGGTAGGCATTAGCCACTAGCTACTCCTGTGCTACTTAATTTCAAATTAATTGAAGTTAATATAATAAAAAGATTCTTTCCTCAGCCACACTAATCATATTCTAAGTGCTCAACAGCCACACAAGGCTAATGACTGCCACATTGGGTGCATAGATATATTATGTTTCCCTGACCACAGAAAGTTCCGTTGGGTGCCACTTAGAGGCAGGAGAGAGAGGAGGAGTAAGGCAGATGGTTCAGGTGTCCAGACTAAGACCATCAAAGTGTCTGACCAGGTGCTCTAGGTAGGTGGCTTTTGGACTTTTAAAAGTAAAATCCACAGTAATGTATATAACGCTCTCTCTCTCACTATTTTATTGAAATAGATAATATTCACTTTTACCATGTAGGATGCTCGTTCAATCCTGCCTCCTGGGGTGGGGAGGGGGAGAACTCTGTGCTTTTGTTTATTTTAACCTATTTATTGTATGACCGATAGAATTCTATGCTAGCTAGTCAGCTCCCCTCTTCCTGTGCTTCCGTTTGAAAAACACTGTTGTAGACCTTAGTGGGGGAGGGGGGGCAGGGTTATGGGGTAGAGATGGAGGAGTGTGCAGGTGAGGCGGGTGTCTGGGTGGAGAGCGTGGGCATTTGGAAGAAGAGGGAAAGGTGGTGCAGATCTGGCAGAGGGAACACAGTGTGGTCGAGGAGGGCATGGGTCACGGGAACAGTGACTTTAAGGCCTCTGTCTTCCCCACCCCCTCTCACCCTGGGCTCCTATCTGGCCTTGCATGTAAATCATTAGCTGAGTAGTGGACACCAGGCAGGGCTCAAGCGCAGGCATGTGTGGGAAGGGTCTGGGGGGAGGTTAACTGTGTAAAGGGGTGTCTGCAGATCTTGGGGTGGGGGATGTGATGGACTAAGGTCAGCCAGCATGTAGGGGCTCACTTAGTCCTGTGACCTGAGTGGGGAGGGAGAGTGCTTTATGCCTAGGGCACTACAGTACACTACAGTACAATCCCTGGCGTTTACCCTAAACCTCTCTTGCCTCAGCAATGGTCACTTCGTCATGTTGCGATCAGGGTCTTGGAGATGTTCCCTTGGAGACCATTGCTTCCCTAGCTCATTCCCAGCCCCCCCAATCCCCATAGGTCAAGATCAGCAGGAGAGCCGACCCTTGATGTTCTCTCTACACAGAGAATAGTGATCCCTCACATAGGAAAGCTTATGGAGAAGGAGTTTTGTGTGGAGCTGGAAGATAGAACTGGGTCTAGAAGGAGGCAAATTTCAGTCTAGTAAAAGGAGCAATAATGCTAATGTTCCGATAGCCAGAATGCCCAGTGGCACTGTGTGGACAGGCGAGATGTTGGGAAGGCCATAAAGAGATTCCGACTCTGGGAGATCAAATCTGTACCATCCATTCATTCAGCACTTAGGTGCAGTGCACTAGGTACTGGGGTTGCCTGGGACAGAGCAGGCAGGGTTCCAGACCTCCCGGGCCTGACATGGGTTGAGTGTGAGAGGAGGGGACATGGGCACTGAATGCCCAGAAGGCCTCCTATAGTTCCAGCTCTGGACAGTATGCCCAGGCCAGCTGTTTGGTGCTTCCTGACTCACTTCCACCCATGTTATTCCAGGTGCTTCTTACAATAACCCTCATGTTACATCATGTCTTACATATAGTTCACGTGTGTCCAAGAAAGGAGCCCTTCGCTTTATTCATGAAAAAATTGAGAGCCAAAGGTGACTGACTCAAGGTCATGGAGGCCATGACAAGGCTGGGACAAGCATCAGATTTTAGAGTTGCCCAGCTTTTCTCCTTCTGGTGGGTGACCCTGAACAGGTGGGGCCAGACTACCCTGCCCCTCAAGCACAGAGGCTTTCTCTGGTTGGGAGAGAGGAGAGGCACTAGGCCAGGGTGAGGGGACTGGCTTGAAGTAGAGCTAGGGGCCTGTGCTCTGCCCTTCTCACTTCTGGTGACCAGCGGTGACCAGACTGTGACAAACCTTCCAGAGAGGGAAAGGGCAGGGCCAGTTATGGGACCTGGCAGAGGACATGGAAATTCTGGTGTTCAACCACTTACAATAATATATCAAGCTTCATATAGCATTTACATTCTGGGTCAGACAGGATCCTAAAAACTTTGCATGTTCATTCCTTTAAACCCTCCTAACAGCCCCAAGAAGTGCAGCACCATTTCTAGCCCTGAGGACACTAAGGCACTGGTGGCCCAGGAGGCTGACTGGTCACCTGCTGGGCCTCAGTGGCTCCTCCATTTGAGGCCCTACAGTCTAACTCCTACACTTGAGTGCCACTGTTTAACTCTTTGTCTGCCACTCTGAGGCGCTGGCCTGGTCACTCTGGGGTCAGGAGCAGGCTTCCCTCATCTGCCATTTCCCTCAGCAGGCACCTGGCTGACCCCCTGTCCTGGCACTGGCCTCATTCCTCAGTCCTGACCCTGACCACACAGAAGGCCCATCCAAGGTCGCTCTGCCTTTGGGCAGGGCTGAGGGGCCAGAGCAACTGCTGATAGAACAGAAAGCGGCTTTGTGTCAGGGGATTCCCCTTAAAGCTCAGCCAAGGTGGGAGGGCAGGGAGGGAATGGACTTGAGAGAAAGTGCAGAAAACAGGAGGTGGGGGAGGAGTCGGGGGAGCTGGGGGTGGGGGCAGTCCAGGGGAGCTCAGGGGGCAGGGGGAGTGGGGGGGGAGCTCAGGGGGGTTGAAGTAGGCTCAGCTCTAGCCCAGCAGGAGTCCAGATGAGGGGAAGTGGGACCCTCAATCTCCCAAATTTGCCTTAAAAAGCTTTCTGGAGCCGGGGAAGCTGCTCCAGCTTGGTGCAGCCCATGTCTGGATTGTTACCTGAGCAGCCCGTCCATGTATCTGCCCCTCCTCCCTTCTCTTCTCTGTGTCCTCAGATTCTAGGGAGCTGTGCTTCTCCCTCCCCTCATCTTGCGGTGCCTGGGTCGCAGCCAGGGGACTCCAGCCATCAGCCTGTTGGGTGAACACCCCGAGGCTGGGGGTTCTATTGTTGCATCTGAGTTTCTTGTAAACAGTGACTGTATTTTATTGGTTTCCTTATACCATTTAATATACCATTAATATAATTATTGTTATGGTCGGGTTTAAACCTGCCCTTTTAGTGTCTTTTTTAAAAAAGATTTACTTATGCATACAAGAAATGGGGTACAGGCCAGAGGTGGGGAGGTGAGAGGATTCACCAGAGACAGAGTGGGGAACAGAACAGGCAGATTGACTGAAATACCACTGCTGAGGGGAGCGTTGGGTAAGACAGGAGAGGAGGGGTCTGCTGTGCCATGTGGGTCACCTCCCTGGCTGGGGATCGAACTTGTGCTGCAGTGGCTGCAGATTTGCATTGCTTAACCCCTTGAGTCATGAAGGGAGGCCCCTGTCCTTTTAGTTTTGTGTTCTCTATTTGCTGCTTTTCATTTGTCTTTTTCCTGCTTTTTTAGAACCCCATTTTAATTGACAGTGTGTTTGATTCTGTTTTTTTGCATTGCTTTTAAAATGGTTATTCCAGGGGCCTCCCTGGTGGCGTAGTGGGTTAAGCAACACACTATGATGAAGCAATCCGCAGCCACTGCAGCATGAGTTCGATCCCTGCTGCCGACTAGGTTGGGGACCCACATGGCATAGCAGACCTCTTCTGCTGTGCCCAGTGTACTTCCCTTGATCTGCTTGTTCTGCTCCCCGCTCTCTGTGGTGAATCCTCTCATCCCCCCACACCTCTGGCCTGTACCCCAGTGCTTGTATGCATAAATAAATAAATCTTTAAAAAAATAAAATAAAATGGTTACTCCAGGTATTACTATATCTCTCTCTCCATTTTATCAGAGTCTGCTGGTAATTATCATTTTACCAGTTTCTGGAAATAAGGAAACTTTACCTCTCATTCCTTCCTTTTGCTCTCCCCTGTTTATAATGTAATTATCTTAATTTTTTTCTATATACATTTGGAAACACACCAGACAGTGTTGTTTCCTTTGAACTTAAAATATAATGTAGGAAACTTTAAGAGGCAGAAAATGTATTTTATTTACCCATGTTTTTGCTCTTTCTTTCTTCTTGTCTGATGTTTCAGGTTTCCTTGGATCCAGAACAATGAAACACTCATGTATTGCTGGTGGGGATATAAAACAGTCCGCTACTTTGGAAAAAAGTTTGGCAAAAAAAAAAAAAACCATGTACTTACCATATGACTCAGCAGTCTCATTTGTAGGCACTCGAGAGAAGTGAAAGCAACCCAAAAGAAATAAGATGAAGTATGAGAACAGAAAACCCCATATATGAGTAGTTGTTGCTTAATTCATAAATGTCTCAAACTGGAAACCATCCAAATGTTCTCCACCTGGTGAATTGAAAAACAAATGATGATAGTCATACAATGGAATATTACTCAGTCATAAAAAGGAAGGAACTACTGTTACATGCAACTCCATAGATGAATCTCAGATGTACATGAGAGGGCAGCCTCAAAAAGCTACATACTGTAGAACTGCTTTCATGTGACGTTTTGGAAAAAAACCCAAAATGTGGAGACGGAGACCTGTGATTGCCAGGGAATGGGAGTGGGTGGAAGTTTGATAATCAAACATCGGGGCGAGGTAACTGTTTTGTATCTTGACTCTGGTGATAGTTATATGACTCTGTGTACTTGCCACGCTTCACGGGACATATGGAAAGAATGAATTTTGTGTAAGTTAAAAATTAATTGAAAAATAAAAGATGACTTCATTAGACTGCTCACTTGTTTTAGAACGAGAACCCCACTAAAGATTCCTGTGGGCCAGGTTCTGATTATCACCCTGACCTCTGCTGCCCAACTGCTGCCAGCTGGCTTCTGCCTGGGTGGGGCCCACTTTTGCTATCCGAACCAGGAAGCCTATTTCCATGGCAACCCTTCCCTCTTCGTCTCTGAGCAAGCAGTGATGATGAATGCTTTTTTAAGAATGCTGCCCCCCTTCTCTCGCGAACTTGCTTCCAAGATGACCAAGAAAAGGAGGAATAATGGTCGTGCCAAAAAGGGCCGCGGCCACGTGCAGCCTATTCGCTGCACCAACTGCGCCCGATGCGTGCCCAAGGACAAGGCCATTAAGAAGTTCGTCATTCAGGGCCTCCCCTGGTGGCGCAGTGGGTTAAGCAACGCACTGCGAAGCAAATCGCGGCCACTGCAGCGGCCACTGCAGCACGAGTTCGATCCCTGCTGCCGGCCAGGGGGGGGGCCCACATGGTGTGGCAGACCTCTCCTGCTGTGCCCGCTGCTCCCCTCAGCAGTGTACTTCTGTTGATCTGCCTGTTCTGCTCCCCGTTCTCTGTGGTACACCTCTGGCCTGTACCCCAGTGCTTGTATGCATAAATAAATAAATCTTTAAAAAAAAAAAAAAAAAAGAAGTTCGTCATTCGAAACATAGTGGAGGCCGCAGCCGTCAGGGACATATCGGAAGCAAGCGTGTTCGACGCCTATGTTCTTCCCAAGCTGTATGTGAAACTTCATTATTGCGTGAGTTGTGCCATTCACAGCAAGGTGGTCAGGAATCGTTCTTGGGAAGCTTGGAAGGATAGGACACCCCCACCCAGATTTAGACCTGCGGGTGCTGCCCCACGACCTCCTTCAAAGCCCATGTAAAGACTGAAGAAAAACTCTGGGAAGAAATAAAATACATACAGTACTATAAAAAAAAAAAATGCTGCCCTTCTCTCATCAGTGTATTTCTCATGCCTCAGCAAAGTGAGTATTTCCTCCTGGGGGAATCATTCAGGGGCAAGTCAATAGATTGTACTTGATAACTCATCTCCAACATTCCTTTCTCTCTACGTCTTTGAATTCTTTCCATTGCATTCTGGAATAGGATTTCTGGTATCTCAGCTTGATTATTGCACACCACCGCTAAGTCCAGGTTTTAACTAATCAGCTATGGAAAGAGATAAAATCAGTCCCAGTTGCTGGAGATAGCACACTGAACCCATATAAATAAATTCAGTCCAGTCTAAAACTGTTCCTCTCCCTGGTTTGGCACCCTTAGAATCTGACCCTACAACATCCCTCAAGTTTGTGTCTGTATTAATTTGAACATTTCTGTAATGTTTTTTAATGTTCTTCTCTGGAGTCAGATTTGTATTTTTCTGAGGCATCCATTGCACATTAACTGCCTCAGGTGAGGCTGGAACATAGTGTCCAAGACAAAGCCTGCCTCATTAGACAGGAAAAGAGGAGCTGTCTCTGCCAGCCAGTGAGATGTAGCAGGATCTGGGCATTCAGCATCCTCAGATACATATCCCAAAGCCTGTTGCCCTTAGGCTTTACATAGGCCTGGCAGGGTTTTGATTTCAATCTATGATGTAATTCAACAATCTGCAGCGTCAGGCTTGCTTACATCAGTCCTATGGCTACAGAAATTGAGAGATTCCTTGAAGAAGTTTTAGAAGCAGTGTGCTTCTCTTGAGCCAAGAATTAAAGACTTTGAATTTGCCATTTCCTTTCTTTAAGATGACCAATGTAGTCAAAGCAGCCAGACCACATCACAGTCCTTGATTTATGGAGGAACATGTCCCCCATCTAAATGACCTATCTTTTTAAAATATATTTATTTATTTAAGCATACAAGAGCTGGGGTATAGGCCAGAGTCCAGGGAGGTGAGAGGATTCACCAGAGACAGAGTGGGGAGCAGAACAAGCAGATCAACTGAAATATACACTGCAGCAGGCAAGGCATGGCAGGTCTACTGCACCATGTGGGTCACTCATCCTGATTGGCAGCAGGGATCGAACTCGTGCTACAGTGGCCGCTGTTTGCTTCATAGTGAGTTGCTTAACCACCATGGAGACCCCCTCAATGGCCTATCTTAACAGTGGTATAGTCAGTCCACCAAGGTCAGTCATTCCAGGCCCAGGCTCAGGGGACAGAGGGTAAATTAAGTTACTGGTTTTGCCATTTCATGTGATAACTGGCACCTCCTGGCCTTTAGACCCCATCAAGTCAGATAACTGCTCCCAGGTCTTCTCCTTGAAGGTCACATACTTTACTCTAGTGAAGGAAACGTAAACCTGTCTGCCTGGTAGGGAATTGAGAGGGTGACTGACCCAATTGTGACCTTCATGCCCTGTCCAGGGCAGCTGCCTCTCCGGACTCACAAGGAAATGGCTGATGCTGGACGGGGCTCCAGAGACGCTCAACAGCTCTGTGATGTGGCTTGCCCACAGAAACGACCCACACAGTAGAAGGCCCCTGCCTTACTTCCGCCTTCCAAACAGCACTCATCTGTGTCTAATTAGGGGGACATAATTCACATCCTAGCTGCAGGTCTGTGTGGGAAATAGGCTTTTGGGCTTTCTGGCTCTGAATCAAGTAGGCATGAATTTGGAAGAGAGCAGAGAGCCAATCCATGCCAGCTCTGGCCTTTGGACTTTGCAACCAGACTGCCTGGGTTTGATTTCAGGCTTTGCTATTTTATTTAGCTTTGTGATATTGAAAACGTTCATTTATACCTCTCTGAGTCTCAGTTTCTTCACCTGTGAAATGAGGATTATAATATGACCTCTCTCGTAGGATGGTTGTTAGGAGTAAGTGAATTAATAACGTGTAAACTTAGCACAGTGCTGACACATAGAAAGTGCTTGGCTAATATCTGTGGTTGTCTGTGGTCAGCCAGGATCATTATCCATTCAGACTGACACCAAGATAAATAAGACAGGCTTCCTGCATTCAAAGAATTTATAATCCCGGGGAGATGATATATAAAGAGTATATTATGTGCATTCTACATGGCCAAGGAAACAAAAGTGGAGGAAAATATAATTCTAAAACTCCAGGGAGACCAGAGCTGGTGGTAAAATGACTTGTTAGCTCAGTGGCGACAGTAGCGTCAAGGGATAAAAATGAGGTTCCAAGAGAGGGCCTTATGTTCTGAGGGCCCGTCAGGACTCAGAACAGGCAGTGGAGGCCAAGGGAGTGCAGGGCATAGACAAGCAGCAAAGGCTGAGCAAGACTGGCAGATGGAGGAGGCTGTTGGCCTTGGACTGGTGGGCTTTGAGGGGCTTCTGTGGCAGAGTACCGGAGGGAAGAGAGTGAGATTTCAGTGAGTTTGGTTGGCAGCTCACCCTTTCCTGGTTTCCTGTGGGCCTCAAGGGGACCTAAAGTTTCACATACAAGGACATTTAAAGGTGAGTGTCAGGAGCAAAGGGATGCCAGGCAGGACCCTTCTTCCTTGTTGCTTCCTCAGATATGCAAGGCTAACTCCTTCACCTTCACCTTCACCTTCAGTTTCAACTTGAGTGCTCTTCCGTCAGACTTGCCCAGCTTAAAATTCACCTGGCCTCTCTCTTCCTACTGGAGGCTAAACACTTACCCCTGTCCCCAACATGTCTATGTCCTAATCCCCAGCGCCTGTGGATATGTCACTTTACACTACAAAGAGACTTTGCAACCATGATCACGTTGAAGATGTTGAGAAGGGGCATTTATTCTGGATCATTTGGGTGCACCCAATGTAATCATAAGGGTTTTTCTTATAAGAGGAGAACAAGAAAGTCAGAAGATGTAATGACAATGGGAGCAGAAGTCACAGAAAGAGTTGAAGATGTTATGCAGCTGACTCTGAAGATGGCAGATGGTCGGAGGCACACAAGCCAAGGCCTGCTAGTGGCCTTGAGAAGCTGGAAAAAGCAAGGAAACTGATCTCTTCTTGCCCCCTCCCCCGGCTTTTGGAAGACACACATCCCTGCTGACACCTTCATTTTAGAACTTCTGACTTCCCAAAGTGTAAGATAATGAATGTGTGTTGTTGTAAGCCACTGAGTTTATAGCGATTTGTGACAGCAATGAGAGGAAACTGGTACACTAATCAAGTCCTGATTCCTTTATATCAAGTCCTAATTCCCTCATATCTATTCCACCCCCCATATTTACTTCTTTTAACACATTATACACTATACTTATTATATTTATAAGTTGTTTTCTGTTTCCATCTGCTATACTGCAAGCTCATGGAGCAAGGTCGTTCATTTTGGTCACCATTGTACCCCCAGTTCTTGGTACATAGTAGGTACTCAACAAATATTTCTTGAATAACATTGAATGAATGGGGTTGAACAGAAATAAGCATGAGTATAATATATCCTCCCCTGGAAGGCTACAGGTTCCTGTGCCATTGTAAAAGTTAATGATGATTTTTGTTTTGTTTTAGTCATACATGGTTCAAAAGGTACAAAGGATACATTGATGGAAAGTATGTCTCCCCCACCTTTGTTTTTCCCATGCCAATTTCCCTTTTCAGAGACAATCATTAATTCCAATTTCTTATGTGTTCCTCCAGATATATTCATATGTACACACATCTGCACATGTCGTGGCTTTTGTCTTAAAAAAACCCACACTGGGACCTCCCTGGTAGTGCAAGTAGTCAAGCACTGCACTATGAGGCATCTGCAGCCACTGCAGCACGAGTTCGATCCCTGGTCAGGGAGTTGGCCCACATGGTGCAGCAGACCTCTTCTGCCCTCGCCCACTGCTCCCCTCAGCAGTGTGTTTCAGTAGATCTGCCTATTCTGTTCCCCACTCTGTCTCTGGTGAATCCTCTCACCCCTCCCCTCACCTCTGGCCTGTACCCCAGTTCTTGTATGCATAAATAAATAAATCTTTAAAAAAACAAAAAAACCCACAACTGATTTTATGTAATATAAATCATCTTACACTTTCCAGTATTGTTTATTAACTTGGTGTCTGGGCTGAACTGCACCCAGACAGGGGATGGATAAAATGCAACAGATGACTGTGTATAACCTTGGCGTTGCTGAGTCTCCCCTTTGGCGCTTGGGCGGGATCTTCCCTTTGGGGCATAAGGAGGGTTTCCCCAGAGGTCTCAGACTTTTCTAGCACGCTGCTGTTTAGGACAGGCATGTCCACACCTGCATGAGGGTGGAGCCATGGCGCTGAGCCTCGGCCTAGCTGGGGTCTGAGTCCCAGCCTTTCCTGACGATTAGATCACAGTGTTTTTTTGAACATTTACTGGGAGGTCTGGGCTCTCACCCCAGAACAACTAAATCAGAATTTCTGGAGATGGGATCTGCCTTGATATTATTTATAAAACTTACCAGGTGATTCAATTGCAGCCTGGACTGAATTAAGTTATAGGTGGAGGAAAAAGCTTGGGATGGGACTCTGGAAATGTGGTTTCCTGCTTTAGAGTCTAGCTCTGTGGCCAGGGACAAGTCATGTGATTTCTGTGGGCCCCAGGGCTCACCTCTTTGGGTCACAGCCGGTGCTAGGCATTCCCGCAAGGATCAAGGATCCAGTGTATAAGCGCCCTGGGAACTCTGGGGCGCGGGAGGGAGAGCTTATCGGGTGCAAGTCTTGGGTTACTCCAGTCCTCTTGACGCAGATGCAAGCTCTGCTCACGCTCTGCCAGGGACTTTCTGCTGGACTCTCGGCAGTTCCGCATCCCATGAAGTTTGCTGGCGCTGGCTGCTCCTGGTCCGACACCCCCCCCCCCACCCTCCCCCCACCCCCCGCAAAGTCCTCAGTGCCTCTGTTCAGTGGGCTGGAGGAAAGCTGGGTTCTTCCTGACAGTGTAGTAGTGGTTGCCACTAGGGGGGTGCCCCATTTAGGGACATTCATTGGAAGCCTCGGGGCACTGTGTGGTTAGAAAACACATTGAATATCGCGCTGATACATTTGGAAGATGGTGAGGACAGATGGGGCAGTAACACGAATCTGACAGCTTTCCTAAAACAAATCTCAGAAAGTTCAGCCACTTTGCCCCGGAGTTTCATCCTGTAGATGCCTGACAAGGCTGGGGAGGGGGGCGGGGGGCGGGGCAAGGGTGGGGAGTGGGGGTGGGAATACAGCAGGGCCTAGAGAGACAAGGCAAGGAAGAGCGGGGGCGGGGCAGGTGACTATGAAGTGTGCTGTGGGAAGGTAGGTTTAAGAAGGGTGAGGACACCTCAGTTAGTAGAACACAGTAGATCCCAGGACCTACCAGTAAAACCCAGGATCCTATAGACTGCTGGGGTCACAGTCCACAGAAGCTCCCAGTTAAGCTTTTGTGTAGCTAACCTCAGACCTCACTCAGCAAGAGCCGCTCCATGTCCTTGCTTTATTCACTTGCGGTCTCTCTGGTTCTACAATGAGCCATCAAGACTTCCATCTTGTTCCTGGGGGTGGAGTGAGGATGTGGCTGGGGGGGCTGGGTGTTCTTTATCACCCTCAGGGGCTGCCTGTTCTGGCCTTGTTGTTTGAGTTCCCAGGGACAAAGGGCCTCGAGCAGTGCCATCTTTAACTTTTGTCCACTGAGACCCTCACACTTTAGAGATTGTGGAGTAAACATGCTGATTTTCTTAGCCTCAGTTTCCATTGTAGTCAAAGGTCCATTATCTTAGTGTTATCACCATCTCCTTTCACTTTCCTGTCTCTCCCCACATGATGCTCCCCACCTGCTCTACCCAGGGCATTAACACCATCTCCCTCAACGTGGTAGGTCAGGTATGCTTTGTATCTGCCCTCTGTCAACAGAATGTAAACCCCACTAGGACAGGCATTTTATTTGTCTTGTTCACTGATGTGTAGAATGACCTGGAGGAATGACTGGTGCATAATAGTGTAAATATTTGTTGAAAGAATGAATAAAAAGCATATGCATTGGACCATTAGGTCATGAAGTAGGGGCAACGCCCATTTTGTACCATTCACACACACTCGGCCTGTAATAAATAGGCAATGTCATAAATATTTGCCAATACACCCAGTATACCATTTCTAGGAATTTATTCTGTAGATGTGCTTGCATGGTACACATTAATCAGATATTAATTGGCATATACATTAGCATTAATTGCAGTATTGTTGCAAAAACTAAAACTATTGAAGACTAAGCTGTCCATCACTAGAAGACCCAAGTTAAGTAAATTTTTACTCTATACATTGGAGCACTAGGCAGCTATTAAAAAGAATAAAGTGTATAAACAGGTTTAATCCAGTCATCCCTTCCCCATCAAATCCAACTGTTTTTGGTTGCTGAGACCTGAGAGTGCTCCTCTCAAATAATAGTCCTGACATCATTCCCACAGAGATACAATAAAAACTTTTATGATAGTTTGTATCATTTCAGTCTAGATGGGTAACAAATCAGTAAGGCAAGGGTGGAGAGGGTCCTAGGAATCTTCTCATATTGACCATGATTGGACATTACACAAAAACCCTGATTTTTTTGAAACAATGTAGAGTGTAGTAATTCTTCTTTATTGCAAATTAAAAGCAGATTTATGTGATATAAAGTTTCAATTGGACATTAGCAGAAAAAAATGTCACCAAAACAGGAACAGTGACAGAATGCATCATTACTGCAATTCTGTGCCCACCCCAGTACTGGACTAGCAGCTTCCTTTTAGTGGATGGAATAAATATATTGATTCTAAACAAACATAGAATAGATCCCAAATCTACTCTTCTGGGTAAAAAGAAAAAAAAATAAAGATAAATGTACACATGACGATTCAGAAAGGTATCTAGGATATATTGTGAGATGAAGAAAGCATTTAAGAACTCCAGGTGAATAACAGTGTGCTCCTACATGTATAAAATAAAATGAAATGTGTTTGTATATGTCTAGGTTAAGAAGCTGTTTTACAATGGTTTCCTCTGGGGAGTGAGATGGGAAATATTTCCTTCTCTTCTTTTGGATTTTGTGATGCTACTTTGACACTATTTTAATTTAAAAAGGGAAATGATCACTTCAGACAGCCATTGCGTTTTAGATACCCACTGTCTTCGCGATGAGATGACACTTCTACTCAAATGCACAGAACTATGCCAGTTCAGTTGGCACGATCAGGCCCATTACTACCTAAGTCGATGCTTACATGGAGCACCCCTTACCTGGTCAGAACTGCTGGAGGCTGTCCCCTCACCTGCAGGGACTGCATTTCCTCTGTTTCCAGTCATACCCCTAGCTCTCTAAGCATCACAGCCCAATCGAATGAATAAGTGTGGCATAGGAGACCATACCTTTGGGGGCTGAAAATGTGGGACAGGATGGGTAAAAGAGCTGGGTAAGGGCCTCCCCGGTGACGCAGTGGGTAAGCACCGCACTATGAAGCAAACCGCAGCCACTGCGGCACGAGTTTGATCCCTGCTGCCGGCCAGGGAGGGGACCCACATGGTGTAGCAAACCGATGCTGCCCTCAGCAGTGTGTTTCAGTCCATCTGCCTGTTCTGCTCCCTGCTCTGGTGAATCCTCTCACCTCCTGCACCTCTGGCCTGTACCCCAGCTCCTGTATGCGTAAATAAATAAATCTTTAAAAAAAAAAAAAGAGCTGGGTAATGGGTCAGGATGTGGAGTGGCAGGGATGGGGAAGGCCAGATGTGTGCCCTGGGTCCTGCTTCCTCCTCTTTCCTTTGCCCTCTGTCCTTGGCCTCACTTCCTTCTCGGACTCAGATTTCTGTTAAGGAGCTCTGTCAGGAAGGGGCGTTATGATCACGATTGCCAGTTCTCTTCAAAGCTCAGATTCCATAATGCTATTGTAGTTTCCCCACTGCCATTGGCTCAGCCCATCTATCTTTCCCTCCTCTTTCACTTAGAAGGTGTTCCAAGAGCCCAGACCCTTCTCTGCCTAATCCCCCACCTCATGAAACCCACTGGCGTCGAGATGATTTCTGCCTGGTCAGAAGTAGGACTATTGAGTCATATAAGTACAGACACATCCAAGGAGACAAACTGACATGCAGTGACCTCAGAACTTTTTATTGACCTGCTCCCCAAAGGGCGTCCCACTTCTGCTGCCTCCTCAGTGCTTCAGAACTTTGGTGTCATTGATCTCAGACACCACTTTGCCATCCACAATCTTGCGGGTGGTGGTCTTTTGGATGGTTTGCATGGAGTTGTTGATGTCCAAGGCATCGCTGAGACTGTAACAGAAGACCACGCCTCAGTTATAAACAGCCCCTCAGAGCAGAAGGAGACAGAGAAGAAAAAGGCCTTGCAATTCCTAACTTTATGTCTAAACTTCCCCAGGCCGCTTCTTCCATGAAAGAAACCCTAGATCAAACTCCATTTGCACTCAAAGGACTCGAGGGTATACTTACATTTAATACATTCTTTTCTCTAGGAGGTAACTTGTGCACAAGTTACTCCCTTGGAGACACAGGGGTGTAATAGAGCACCAGTCCACTGCTCAGTGGGTACCAAAGAAAAGGCATGTGGTGGGAAGTCCCCACCCCCCTGAAACTCAGGCACTGGGGAGAAGTGATTTCTGGCCCACTGCTTGTATTGGTAGAAGAGTCACTCACTTGAAGCCCTCCCCATCTTCTAGCAGGCGGCGGTAGGTAGCGATCTCAGCCTCCAGCTTGACCTTGATGTTCAGCAGGGACTCATACTCCTGGGTCTGGCGCTGCCCCTCTGCCCGGGTCTGGGCCAGCTCTGACTCCAGATGCAGCAGGACCCCTTTGAGCTGCTCCATCTGAACTGCATTGCGAGCCTGCACCTCCCTCAGACTGTTCTCCAAGCTGGCCTTCTGTGGGGACACAGGGAGAGGGTTGGTGAGCCCTGAGATGGAGTACAGGGAGTCTGTAACTTTTAGGACAGCACCCAGAACCCACACTACTCATTCATGCACTCTTAGGAGCTTTTTTAAGCAACTACCGTGTTCCAGGTAATAGGGTAGGGAGTAGGAGCAGCAGGAAATGCAGAGAAACCACTCTGTCAGAGCGAAAGGAACCGATGATGGAAGGAGTAGAAGTTGGGCTGAGACAGCATTGGGTGTGAAACTGACCTCTGAGACTGACAGAGGCCAGGTGTCAAAGGAGTTGGGGCACGTGAAGTGAGGGCTCTCACCTGATTTCTCGTGGTGTCCAACTCGATCTCCAAGGCCTGGAGCGTGTGTCTCAGCTCCTTGAGGGTATCCTTGGCATCTCCTAGCTCGGTGCTTTGCATGGTGACCACTGTGGTGCTCTCCTCAATCTGTAGGGCAGGGGTAGTCATTAGGGCCCTTCTCCATTTGCCTGCATCCCACACCCTTGGGCCTCTGTGTCCAGCCGCATCCCTCCCTCTCTCTTAAGCACCTGATGGGACCAGTGCTTGTCCAGCTCCTCTCGGTTCTTCCGAGCCAGCTCGTCATACTGGGCCCGGATGTCGGCCATGATCTTGCCGAGGTCCTGAGATTTGGGGGCGTCTACCTCCACAGTCAACCCAGAGTTGGCAATCTGGGCTTGTAGGCCCTTTACTTCCTGTAGGAGAGAGGTACAAAGGTGAGGAGGGCTCAGGTGGGAGCTGCAGGAAGGCTCTTGTCACTCCCTCCTTCTAGGAGGCCTACAGGATCAGTTGGAAAAGAGTGTTTGACTCTGGGCAGTGCCAGTTCTGGGTTTTCCACTCCAGAAGGGTAAAATGCCACCTACTCACTGCCTATGCCTGCCACTCACAGATGGTTTCTCGCCTCACTTTGCCCTGTCCTTTCTACTCTCCTTCCACGAACCTGCTTCCTATTATACCTTCTTCCGGGAGGCCCTGCCTTTTCCACTTCTCAGTCCTCCATCATTCCTCATGGCTAGTGCTAGCTATGTCTACCTCTGCCCCACCTTATTCTCTCACCCATGTCTCCTCGGCCTCATCAGACTGTAATTCAGGAGATTCCCTGAGTATGCCAGCAGTCTGTCTGAGAAGAGCCCAGGCTGTTCTAGACTTCCTGCAAGGCTACTTGTGGGGAGGCCTGCCTGCCCATCTCTACCCCGACCCAGGCTGGTCTTGGAGCCCTGGTTGCTGCTCACCTCCTCGTGGTTCTTCTTCATGAAGAGCAGCTCCTCCTTGAGAGTCTCGATCTCTGTCTCCAGCTGCAGTCGAGTGATGTTGGTGTCATCGATGACCTTGCGGAGTCCATGGATGTCACACTCCACAGACTGGCGCATGGCCAGCTCCGTCTCATACCTTTGGGAACAGAGATGATCAGAGGGGCCCCATCGCTGATCCAGAACCTTCTCAACCCACACCACCTTCTAAGAGCAGCCCATGCCCACTGTAAACCAGCAACCTGAGTCAGGAACCAGGTGGTAACCTTCTGAGCACCACGGCAACCGGAGCAGGGTTCTTCAACTGGCTTACATGAGCGAATAAATTGATGGAGCCTAAGTCTCATCCACCCGCAGCTGAATAAACCCCACTTTGAGCTCTGACCTGCCCTCGCCCTCCTCTGACCTTGGTTTCGCCCCAGCTCCCTAGCCCCAGGCCTTACTTGACTCTGAAGTCATCAGCTGCAAGTCGGGCATTGTCAATCTGCAGAGTGATGCGGGCATTGTTCACAGAACTTGCAAAGATCTGGGGGTTTACAGAGAGAGATTACTTGGCAAAAGAGAAGTTGATGATAGGGCAGGCGTGCCAGCTGTTCTGTATCTCAATGAAACCTACTGGTCCTGGGAAGAGCCAAGGCCTCCTTGTGTACTCTCCCCTTCCCTTCCTCCTGCGTCCCCTCACTGTTCCCTCCTTTCCTGGTGCCCCAAGTCCTATTGTTTTTCTAGTCTCCCACTTCTGGCCGACCTGGCCGGAAGTGAGCAACTACTAACAAGTTGTCTCCCTGGCCAGCTACTGGTAGTTCTTCCAAGTGCACCTGTTCACTACCCCTTCAGCCCCCCCTCCCTGAAATTGGCCCCTCCCACAGGTAGGCCGCCTGTTTACTCCTAGATGACTCAGCCTTAGGAACATCCGCTTAACTCTAGGAGAACCCACTAGGCCAGAAGGCCTCAGGCCTTGTTTCAGTAACCCCTCCTTTCGCTGGGTACATCTCCCTCCCCTTCCCACCATGTGCTGGGAAAGGGCCCTCCCAAGTCCAGTCACCACCTTTGGGGTTCCTGTGTATGTGGAAATCCAGGGCATTCCTAAACCCCTTCTGCGGAATTGGGACTGGGCAGAAATCCAGGAGGGAGTCAAGGAGCTGGAGAAGCCCACCCTTTAAAACTTTCAATCCTTGGAATAAGAATTCCTAAGGAGGGGGGGAGGAGGAGATAAAGGCCCTGCAGGGCTGGGAGTCGGGGCTGCTTCCCCAGGTCCCCTTACCTCAGCCTTCAGCTCCTCTATGGTCTTGAAGTAATGCCCCCAGTCTCTGACATGGGGCCCCTTCTTCTCCAGGTGTTCCCGGATTTTGCTCTCCAGTCTCCGGTTATCAGCTTCCAGGCTCCTCACCCTCTCCAGATAAGACGCCAGGCGGTCGTTCAGTTCTTGCATGGTCTCCTTTTCCCCCTGGATGCTCCCGATGCCCGCCAGACCCCCGGCCATCCCTGAGGCTGGGCGTCCAGAGCCCCAGCGGCTCCGGTAACTGGTGGAGTGGGACACGGAGATCCGGGAGCCAGAGCCCCCAGCGCCTGCATAGACGCTGGCTGCGCTGCTGGCCGGCCGGAACCGTTGGCTGGGCGGCTGCACAGAGCCCAGGGACCGGTAGTTGGTGGAGAAGGTGGAGTGGGTGGTGAAGCTCATGCTGCCTGCGAGAGAAGAACGCGAGAGGCCGGGAATCAGGTTGGGGCCGCTGTGGTTTCAGGTCTGAGCGACTCAAGTTTTATCTTGGCGGGCAGGAGTGGGACGGGTCAAGTCAGGCCCCGCCCTCAAATCTGCTCAAGCGGAGCTACAGGTGCACCGCGGAGGTGGGGATCGCTGCCTCCCATGGGGGCCCTCCCCAGCCCTCGTCCCCCACCTCAGCACTGTCCGCCTGCCCAGACCACACTCTGTGTCCACTAGAAAGGGGGCTGGCTAGCCTGGACCCACAAAGGAAACAGGGGGTATTGGCACATGTGGCTGTGGTTTCAGGGCAGGAAATGACGGGAATATACCCCTCCCCGCCGCCCCCCTACCCAGGTAGAGGAGGTGCTGGCAGGTGGAGAATTTGAGGGCTTGGGAGATGAGCAAGTGGAGTGGGAATTAGTCTCCATAGCTGGCCTCCCATCTCCCCGTCTGCCCCCCACATTCTCCACCTCCAGAGGGGACCGTGGAGCCCCAGGAGGCTTGGGGAAGAAAAGTTGAGTACTGGAGAAAAGGGCAAGACTCAGTCCTGAACCCCAAATCTGCTCTTTCACACACTTGACCCCACCACACTTGGTTCCCCACACTCAGCAGGCAGCCATGTGTTTTCTGGTGCCCCAATCTCGTCAGAGGGTGTATGTGAAATGTACACACATTTATTCACCAAATGCGATCAGACGCTTGAAAAACAAACTCTCTCTGAATCCCCTTACCACTTCCTCCGCCCCCCCTCCAACTCACTCCCAGGGTCCCTGACCTTGGAGAACACTTTGCTGTTTGAAAAGGGGACACATCCTCACTTCTGCACCCTCTTCCATCACCTTCACCTCCATCCTTGAGTAAACACACACTTCCTGAATACTTACAATTCAACAAATATTTTTTTGGCAACTACTGAGTGTCAGGTCTTGTTCTAGTTGCTGGCAGAACATCAGTGAATGAAAGAGACCAAAATCCCTCCTGGAGATTGTGATGTGGCCATGTGGTTTGGGGCCTAAGAGGACAGACAAACGCACAGAGAAACATTTTAACCAAGACCCAGTCCTGGTGACCAGCCCCCCTCATCCTTGCTGGGACATTTCTCTGGGCTCCCTCATTCCCCTGCGTCTCCTCATAAGGCTCTTTCCAGTCTAAGCCTAGCCCCAGGGTGCTGCCTCCTCTGGGAAGCTCAGATCAGGATATGGCTAAGAAGGATGGAGGTAGGTTTCTAGCACTCTCTGCACCCCTGAAGCTGGATGATCACCTCTCAGGCTAAATGAGTGGGCAAATTTGGAAGCTACGGGGACTTCCAGTCTGTCACTACCAGCAGCTCCCAGCAATTGGTGCATCTGCAGGATCTGACTTAACTTGGGTCTGTGCTCTTTGCTCAGGAGAGACCTATTGATTCTTATTGAGCTGCCAGCTGAACCAAGGCCGTGGGGGAAGACAGGAGAGTAGGCCTGGGCAGGGAAGGGCCCCCAGCCAGTGTATCAGCCAGGTGGGAGGTACAGCTCAGATGGGAGCTAGGGACGGTTTGGTCCTTGATTGTCCCAGACCTGCCACTCTCTGGTGGGGACAGCCTCTCTATACTTAAGGAAAGCTGTCCAAGGGCAGGTCAGGGTGAGAGCTGGATGGGGCAGGAGCTGGCCTGAAGGCCAAAAGGGAAATGGGATGCAAAATAATATACAAACGAATGCCACTCATTTTGCATGGAAGTTTCTGGGAGATTAGAGGTGCCAGTCAATCAAGGGGATTCCTCCTCCTTTCATGTCACACTCCCTCCTCACCCTACTAGCTTCCAAAAGGGTCAGGTTGTGCCAAATTATACAATAAAGAATGTAGATTAAATAATGTGATGTATTGTCTTTGCTGTTTTTGCTAAGCTTGGAGGTAGCCAACTTGGGTACTTTAGGGAAGTCAGTAAGTGAACTTCAGTCTCTTCGTTTGTAAAGGGAGAATAAGAAGGCCCTTCCAGTCTATCTCCTTGTTTGGCAAAGAATGGTAATTATCATTCAGTTATTCATTGAACAGATACTAATTATTGTAGAGTAAGACCCCAACACGTCCATGAGGGCAGAGGTGGGAGGTCAATTTAACTGTACAGATGACTCAGTGGTGTTATGTCTTTCTCTAAGTCACTTAAGACTTCCAGAGGACTTTGGATTCCACTGGGGATCAGGCCCAGATCCCAGGATTCTCAGCAAAGCTCCTTTCCAGATCCTTCTATGATCCTATCCCACCCCCAACTGCTTGGAACTTCAGGGGCCTGTAGGGTTCATTCTGGGGGTGGGAGGGGGAGAGCTGCCAGTGGGTCTTATCTCCCACAGCTGATGTCTGTGGCTGCATTCCTGACCTCTTGCAGCACTGGGGCAAATACCTACGACCTCAGGCATCCACAGCACAACACAGCCTGCTGGCTCCCGCTTCCAGATCCCTAGTGTTTAGGAACTTCCCTTCAGTCCAGTCTCTGGCTGAGCTGGGGGAGGGGTGGGAAGTAGGAATTTGACCCCTGGATTCCCAGCACTGGGACTTGATGTGAGGTGGGAGATGAAGTGGAAAGAGAGTGAATGTGAGGTCAGCCCTGGGAGAAGCTGGAGCAGGAGGACACTTGGGGGGCAAGGAAGAGAGACTCTTGGGGACAAAGACAAAAGATCTATTGTAGAATAAAGTGACTCAGTAGTGGGGAGTCCTGAGCTGCAGAAATGGTTCCCTGCCCCCACGTTGCCCTGGACCCAGTGTCCTGCCGGCCAGAGCCAGAACCTGAGAGGCAGGTTTAACTCCTGAGTCAACTCAGAGATGACCCTGATAAGGGTGTGAGGGTGGGTCAGCTCTCCCACCCCCCACCCCTCACATTCTCCTTTGGAAGGAGGCAGCCTTCAGTTCTGGGGAAACTAGATGGTGGGAAAATAGAAGATTAGGGAAGATTATGAGGGCCTGAAATCCTTCAGGCTTTGCTTTATCATTTAGGCTGGAAATTTCTGGCTCAGCCCTGAAGAGGGAGGTGTTTAGGAATAGCAACTGAGGTGTGAGGGTGGGGGTGTCTTTCGGTCAAATAGGGAGGGGCTGATTCCCATCACCTTGTTAAGAGTGATCCCTGCACCAAACTGTTACAGGGCAAGCCTAATATAAAATGGGTTTGCCTGACTGGGTTTTTACCTGCGCGCTTGAAAGGTACTTATAATGCCCCAACTGCAGGCACACACAACAAAGGTTAATAAAGGGTTTTATTTACAAGAGAAGGGGAAATAGTGTAGTGAATAACACAAGGGGAAGAGAGGGTTACAGATTTGTAGATATTTTACTAATTTTTTGGAGCTGGAACCGAACGGTGCACTGAGAGCTGGCTCCCCAGGAAAAAGCACCCCCCCCCCCAAGGTCCACGTGTCTGCTTTTATATGTAGCCTGGCTGCTCAACTCCACCCTCAGGTCCCAGTGATCCGCTCTTTGATAATGACCTTATGGGATTTGTAGTTTTTGGATTTTGTAGGTTTGGAATGGGGGTCGAAGTTCATAACTTATTTGTGTAATTCATTCAGGAGGGTCTTTCCCCCTAACAAAAGGACCTCCACAAAATGTAGGGGTGCACTGGAGAAAGTGAGGCCTGTGCTGGGAAGGGCTGGAGGCAGCAAGGAGGCTGAGGATGACAGGCATGCTGGGGTGGCAGGGCTGCTGGTACATGCAAGCATGCTGGTCTCCTGCTGGAGCACTGGGGTGGGGGAGGGCTGCTGAGTTGGGGGCAGAGCCATAGAGGAAGGGAAAGACAGAGGGGAAGATGGGAAAAATGTCTGGGGCACAGTAAGAATGTGCTGAGGCCTGAAACTGGCAGATAGGGGAGCTCTGAAAATTATTTTGATATAAAAAATGGATAAAAGGGGAGTGCTGGTCAAGGCTGGGGGACCAACTGACATGGTTGGTGGGGGGTAGGCTGTGGAGGCAGGCAGGGGGATGGGGTTGCAGCCAGGCTGGGTGCAGGATCCAGTCTGAATCTCTCAAATGCTTCAGGCGTTTCTCTGGAGGTGGCCCTTCCCCACTTGGAGGCCCTGAGGCTGTCTGTCCAGTGTGGAGCAGGGGACAGCGGTGTATGTGGATCAGGCAAGCTTTACCTCAAGGATGGAGGCTCAAAGAAGTCTCTGGCACTTTTTATATCATTGCTTTGGTTAGATTTGATCCCCGGGATAAAGGCACGGAAAGCTCAGCACTCAGGAGCATGTGGCTTCCCAGGCATCTTCAACCCTGAAGCTTGGCGAGGACTCCAGGGACTCAGCAACCCGGGCCGCTCTGCAGCCTCCCTGGCGAAACCAGCTCTCACCCCAGGGCTGTCCTCTCTGAGCCCTCTTCCCCTTGTGACGCTGGTGCTCCTCTCAGCTCAGCACTTCAGTGCTGTCTGTGACCTCTGTCCAGGCTACGCAGAGGTGGTCATGGCACTTGGTACCCAAAGACCTGGGTTCAAGCTCCCACCGTTGGCCGGCTGATCTTGGGCCATGTTTCTTCACCGTGGGCTCCTGGGCTGTGGAACAAGGATAATAGTCGCATCTGCTCTGATAACCAAGCAGCCCGTGGATTTCTGGTCTGCCCCAGCCTTTTTAGTTTGTCCTCAATACCCTCTAGCTCTCTGCTCCCCCACACGTCACGGTTTTTTCCTTTCCAGTCTGAGCACAGGGTAGGGGTTGCTATGACTGAGTGCATGGAAAAGAGGGTAAAGTGGAAGAGCAGAGTGACTGAGTGGCCTATCTCAAATTACCCCGTCTATGGCCACTGCTCTCCCTTTGGCTTTGAACTTGGCAGATTTACCAGCAGGTCTGAGAAACTGTCCTGTGAGTTGCTAGAAAATCAAGACTACAGCTTGGGAGAGAAATACGGTAAGGGGTTCAGATTCAGTAGCCCTTAGAACGTTTGCTCAAAGTAGAAAAAGTCAACTTCCTCCTTGTTTCGCTGGCGCTGGCCTGAGCCGCTGTGCGCAGAGCAAACAGTAACTCTTGTGACTTTGTTGGGAGTCACCACCTAGAGGATTTAGGGGAGATCTGGTGTGGGTGAGATGGTCTAAGGAAAAGGATCAGAAAAAGATGCGGGCACAGGACTTGGAGGGACCAAAGGCAAGAAAAGGAGAAAAGGGGAAAGAGGGAGGTCCAGACCCCTGCCAACTCCAGGAAGGGCCAGGAGAGAAGGGGGAAGATGGAAGGAGAAAAGAAAGCCAAGGGGAAGGAGTGATGAGAAGGCACAGCCGGCAGGGCAGAGACGCAGAGCAATGCAGGAGGCTGAGGACTGCAGGAGGCTGAGGACTACAAGAGCTCTCCACAAAAGCGGTGGGGGTGGAGCAGGACAGTGAAGACTGAGGAGCAAGTGGTTAATGGCTGTTGGAGGCAGTGTAGACTTTTCTCTTTTCTTTCCAGAAGTTTGTCAGGGAGGTCCTCCCTGGTGACCTAGAGGTTAAATCTCAGCACCATCACCATATAACCTGGGTTTGACCCTCTCCCCCTACCTCCACACCACCCCCCCAGGTGACCCACATGGCACAGCAAATCTCTCCTGCCTCTCCCACTGCTCCCCTCAGTAGATCTGCCTGTTCTGCTCCCCACTCTTCTATGGTGAATCCTCTTCCCTATTTCCTGCCCCCCATCCCCCACCCCTGACCTATACCCCAACTCTTACATGCATAAATAAATAAATAAAATAATCTTAAAAAAAAAAGTCACCTGGCCCTGTTTTTCAGAAGGCTTTTTATTACTGTTTCAATTTCCATTTGTGATCAGTTTGTTCAGTTCATCTCTTTCTTTCTGGGTTAGTCTTGGTGATTATGTTGACCCCAAATTTATCCATTTCTTCAAGGTTCTCGAATTTATTGCCATATAATTGTTCATAAGTAATTTCTTATGATCTCTTTGTATTTCTGTGCTTCTATGGTAATTTCTCCTCTTTCATTTCTGGTTCTATCTACTAATGTATTCTCTCTCTCTTTTTTTTTTTTTGGTTAACCTAGCTAGAGGTTTATCTATTTTTTTTCTTTTTATTTTTCTTGCAATGTTTGCTTTCTTTTCTGAGTGTAGTCCCCATATACCTATTTTGTTTATGTTTTTGAATAACCCACTCATAGTTTCTATTCATCTCTTTCTGCTATTATTTTTATTATTTCCTTCCTTCTACTAACTTTGGGTTTTGTTCCTCTTTTTTGAGTTGATGTAGATGTTTGTCTAGGATTTTTCTTGCTTTTTAATATGGCCTATTTGCAATTCTCTTCGCCCTTAAGATTGCTCTTGCTGCATCCCATAGATTCTGGTAATTTTGATCATCATTTTTGTTCATCTCAAGATATTTTTAAATTCTGCCTTGATTTTTCACTTTTATCCAGTTGTTGTTAAGTAGCATGTTGTTTAATCTCTGTGTATTCAAGTTTTTATTTTCTTACTTATAATTGTTTTCTAGTTTTATGGTAAGATAAGGTATTGATGTGGTTTTATTGACTTAAGACCCAAGATATGGTCTTTTTTGAAAATGTTCATGTGTAATTGAAAAAAAGAGTGTATGCTGCAGTTTGGGGTGAAATGTTCTATAGATGTTTATTAGACCAATTTAGTCTAGCTCCTCATTTAGAATTATTATTTCCATATTTATATATTGTCTTGTTGATTGTCCATTGTTAGGGGTATTAAGAGCACCTAGTTTTATTGTGTTATTGTCGGTCTCTCTTTTCAGTTCTGTTATTGTGTCATATATCTCAGTGCTCCATTATTCAATGCATATGTATATATATATATAAATAACTTTTCTTAATTGAAAGTCTATTTTATCAGATAGGTATAAGCTGTTCCTGATTTTTTTGGGTTGCTATCTTTTAGGATAGCTGTCTTCCAAACTGGGTTTATCCTTGTCTTTGTTGGTAAGATGAGTTTCTTGTCAATGTCAGGAGGCTGAATGGACTTTGTTTTGAAATCTATTTAAACACTCTACATCTTTTGACTGGTGGGTTCAGGCCATTTACACTTAAGGTGATTATTGAAATATAAGTGCTTATTGCCACTTTGTTATATATTTGTTTTTATGTTTTGGCTTGGCTTGTCTTTTTCATCTTTTTTGAGTACTTCCTATTATGTTTTGTTTAAGTTCCATTTCAGCTGTCTCATGTATTCTGTTATATTTTGTTTGAGGGTTTTACTGAGGTTACTCTATGATGTGCTGTTTGTGTGACCCACTGGTACTGTCTGGTCTTTGTCAGGTTCTACTGGGCCATGTTGTTACTTCCTTCCTCCCTCCTTTATCTTAAGTACTTTAGGTGTCTGTTGCCTTGACAATCATTGTTCTGTTGTTTTATAATAACCTCTTTAGAGTTTCTTTCTTTTGTGGTTTGGTATTGATAAATTCCTTTAGTTTTTGTTTTTCAGTGAAGCTCCTTATTCCTCCTTCTGTCTTGATTGTTAATCTTTCTAGGTAAGGAATTCTGGGCTGGAAGTTTTTTTCTGTAACTCTCTTAGATGTATTTCTTTCCAGTCCCTTTGTGCTTATGTTTCTGCTGAAAACTTTGCTGGCAGTGTGATTGTTGTTCCCTTATAGCTTACCTTTTTTTCTCGATATTTAAAATTTTCTGTGCTCATTACTGGTTTTCAGCAGTTTCATTATTATGTATCTTGGTGTATGTGTGTTTGGAACTCTTTGGACATTTTGGGTCACAACTTCTGGTTAATTTCCCAGATTTTAATAGTTAGTTTTAAATAATTATTTCTTTAAATAGGTTTTCTATGCCTTTTTAAAGAATTATTTTTCTTTAAGTTGACCCAGAGAGTGTTTGCCCTGTTTTTATTTTTCAGCACATTTTTCTCTGTGTTGTTCTATTCTTGTGTTCTCCAACACTACATTTTCGAGCTACTTTCTCCATTAACTCTGTGTATCTATGACTGAGGCCCTCAGTTGTATTTTTTTAAAAAAAGATTTATTTATTTATGCATATAAGAACTGGGGTACAGGCCAGAGATGTGGGGGGTGAGAGGACCCACCAGAGGCAGAGGAGCTGAACAGATGGATCTACTGTAATATATTTGGCTGAGGGAAGCAGTGGGCAAGGCAGGAGAGGTCTGCTGCGCCATGTGGGTCACACCTCCCCTGCCAGTGGTAGGGATCGAACTCGTGCTGCAGAGGCTATGGTTTGCTTCACGGTGCGTTGCTTAACCAGGGAGGTCCCCCTCAGTTGTATTTTTGAAATTAATAGTGTTTCGTAATTACATTATTTCTGAATGTAGTTGCCTCATATTTTCATTATCCTTATTCTGTTGTTTCATATCCTCTGTGTTTTATTTAATTGCAATGCTAGGACTGTTGCCCTGAATTCCCCTTCTGTCATGCTCTGAGTTGGGGTATCTTTCAGCATGTTTAGTTCTGACATTTGTCCTATATTCTTTTGTTTCCTCATTTTCAATTTTGTATGGGTTTTAGTAGGGATAGGTTTTCAACTTCTTATGCTACCTGTTGGAGTAGTTGAGGGACTGGTACCAGCGAGGGACAGCGGGCATAAAAAAGGACTAGGGCAGATGGCACCAAAGATCACTCCAGTAGACTCCGGAATTTGAAACTTGTGTTGTTTATGGGGGGTGGCAAGTGTTTTGGATATCTTAGCTGGGGCTTATGTAATAGCTTCTTCTATGGGGAAGTTGAGGTGCTCTCACCTGCCTCAGGCTACAGATGTTCTGTATTGAGTCTTCGATTCAAGTCACTATTCCTTGTTCTGCACCCACACCTCTGCAGTTCTCCAGCCAAGCACCCTTCACCCTGGGTATCTGTTCATGCACCCCTTTATTCAGTGAAGTTCAAGGTAGAAGGCCAGATGTTGGTGTGTTTCTGAGTCAATAGCGTAGGGGACTCTGCATGGCAGCTGCTCCTCCCTCTTATGGGTTGTACTGCCCTGGCATCATTCTAAACAAAGTTCACTTAAAGATTTTCCTATACTTTCCATTGTGTTGGTGCTCCTATTTTATAAGGTAGTAGTCAGTTTTTCCAGCAGGGTTTTTGGCTTTGTTTTACTGTGTGTGTTTGGAGGAGGGGAGCCCTGCCTCTTTATGCCGCCCCATCTTCCTGTTCCTCCAGTTTGCATTTTTTAAGAAATTTGTCCATTTCATCTAAATTGTCAAATTTATAGGCACCAAGTTTGTTCAAAATATTTCCTTATTCACTGTTTAATGTCTATGGGGTTTATAAGGGTTATCCCCTCTTTCATTGCAGATATTCTTAGTTTGTGTTCCCACTTTCTTCCCAGGCTTCAGATTTATCAATATTTTTGATCGTTTCAAAAAATCATCTTTCAGTTTCATTGCTTTCTCTTACTGTTTTTCTGTTTTTCGGGTCATTGATTTCTGCCTTTCATTTGACTATTTCCTGTCTTTTTCTTGCTTGTTGTTTTGTGCCCCTTATATTTTATTTATTTATTTATATACATTCTAAAAGGACAGGTTTACTAGGAAAAAGAAAAAGGAAAAGAGAGATACTTGCATAGTGACAGGCTGCCTACTTTGGTTTTAATTTGCAGTTCTTTTTCGAGTTGCTTAACTTGGAAAAAAACTTGACTTTTATTTGAAGGCTTTCTTTTTTTATTAATAAACATGCAATGCTATGAATTTCCTCATATACATCACCTTACCTGTGTCACAAGTATTTAATTAATTTTAAAATATTGCCAATATTACCTTGTGATTTCTTCCTTCTTTGGGTTATTTGGAAGTATGTGGCTTAATCCCCAAATATATGGGGACTTTGCAGATATTGTTATTGATGTCTGGCCTAAGCTTCTTATGGTCAGACAACATAGATTGTATGTTTTTATTTTCTCTAAACTTGTTTAGATTTGTTTTTGCAATCCAGAATATGGTCTCTCTGGGTGAATGTCCACTGCGTCCTTGAGAAAAATACACAATCTTCTATTGTTGGGTAAAATTTTATCTCTATCAATTAGTATTGGCATATTATTAAGGTAAATACCCAAAACTTAAGGTGTCTGACTAACCCTTCACTGGTCTTGTCTCCCTCCCTCCATACCATGTCTTCCTTTTGACCTTCTTTCTGTTTCTGGAATATGTTGTCCTTCTGCTTATTGGAGATCTTTCCAAACACAATAGCATCTCTATATCTGAACCACTCAGTTTGTATGATTATTAGCCAGCTATCTTTCTCTCCAACAGGATTGTAAGTTCCAGGGACTATGTTGATTTTATACACCAGTGTGTTCTGAGGCCTGCACTGATGAGCTGCTCGGTGAATATTTGTTGACTATATGGAGGGTCAATAGACAGTAGATAAAAGAAACAGGAGATGAAGTAGGAAAGGTTGATGAGGACCAGACTAAGGGGGTTGCAAAGCATGAAGAGTTTGCACTTTCCCTGCTTTTCAACTTTGTTTTGTGCCATATCCACTGAGAAACATGTTATTAACACAGGTGTGCAGGTACCACCCCCACTTGCAGAATAATATACTCTGGGGTTGAAGTCTGGGCTCCTATTTATAGCAAGTTCCCTTGGGATGGACGCAAGGCTGAGGGCTACTCTTTCAGGGTTTGCAAGGACACTGAAACTTGAACAAGAAGTGATCAGAATTGCATTTGGCAAGACTGTTCCAGCTGGATGTTTTGGAAAGATGCAAAAGGAGAAGACTGGAGATTATTGTGATCATCTAGTCAGGTGATAGGTCAGGTGAATGCCTGACCTGAGGGCGAGTCAATGGAAATATCTCCCTCTGTTTCAACGTCTATTTCTGCAGGAAATGGGAACACGGGTAGATCTAAAATGGGTGCCCATGCCTTCAGGACTCTCTCCCCAACTCTCATGACAGGCTCTCCCCACAAGGGGGTGCTTAGCCAGAGAACAACGGGCTGTCAGCCCAGTTGGCAGGGCCCTAGCAACAAGGCCCTCACCCTGGCAAAGACCTTTGCTCCTTACCCCGCTGGCCCTGGCTCTGTTGCTGTGACTACTGCTTAGTTTGGGGATAAACAGAGCTCTTCCTCTGCTTGCTCAGTTTACAGATACATAAGTGTCTCCCCAGGGATTGGCCAGAATTTCAAGTGACCAGGTGGCCCCTCTTCACCTGGGGAGTCACAGGATGATGAGTCACTGAATTCAGGCCCCTTCTTGCCCCCTATTATCTGGCTGGTCTTGTTTCTCCTTCTTGCCTCACTCATGTCCTTCTAGAATTGGACAGGGATAGAGAGAAGGGCTGGAACTCACAGTGGACTGTGTGGTGGGGTGTCGGGAAGAGCTTCCTGTCCTGAAATACCTCTTCCGGTCGGTTTCTCGTCTGTAGAGTCCCCCTGAAGCCGAACTCCAACGGCTGGAATCAATGACAATAATCACAACTTTTTCCTCCATTGACTTCTGGATCCTTGGAGTCCCGGGGGAGGGAGAGAAGTCAGGATAAAATGAAGGTGGGGAAAGGATATAGGGATCAGAGTGGAGAAGGATTCACTTGGATAGAAATGAATCATAGGACGATTCATTCATTGACTCATTCCAAGAATCAAACAAGTTCTTTGTACTGGGTGCTTAGGGGAACATGCATCAGATGTGACCCTGCCTTTGAGGAGGTGTCTTGGTGCTGGTGTGGGGACCCTGGACAGTTATTTCTCTGACCAACTTAACTTTGGGTTCCTCATAGTAAATAAGGATGATGATACAGAACTTCCAAGGTCAGTGTGAGACTCAAATGAGACAAATACGGAACCTACATGATAGGCAGTTGGTCAATGTCTGTGGATCGCGTTTACAATCAGGAAGGGGCGCTCAGACAATTGTTGTCCAGCCCAGGGGTGTAACAAAGGCTTGTTCTTGGGGTCTCTGGGAGTGGCTGTTTTCAGTGGCCTTGGAGACTAGAGTAGGCTGCATGCCTCGTGTGTGATTTTCATTCAGTAAATGTTTGCAGAATGAATGGGCAGTGCTGGAACCAGGTCTTGTGGGAAGGGTAAGAATTCAGCAGGTGCAGGTGACAGGGAGTAGGAGGTATGGGAGGGCTGGGACAGTGAGGCAGCCAGTGCCAGGAGGGGAGGGCTCTGAAGAGTTTGACCTTTACACTAAGGAAGGGAGGTTCTGAGCTGGGGAGTGACAGGATCAAATTAGTGTTTGTAGATGATCAGTCCGGCTCCACACTGGGAGAGGACATTTGGCAGAAAAGTGAATTGGGGAGGTAGAGGGACACAGAGGCAGACAGGTGTGTGTATCTAAGAGCCTGGGGCAGTAGTGATGTCACCTGTCCTGGGGGGGCCTCTCCTGCCTGCAAGAAGGAGGGAACATCACAGGGAAGCACAGAGACTTTCTCAGGAACACTGAGAACAAAGGAACACTGCCTCCTTTCTCCTCCCTAAAGGGGATCCAGGGCCCAGATCTGAATGATGGGGGCAGGGAAGTGCTAGGAAGGAGGGATGGTACCTGCACCTGGGTCTCTTGATTTTCTGGGTCCTTCTATCCTCCCAAAGAGAAGGGAGTCAACTATGGTTTTTAAGGAAATAGTTGTGCCTTCCTGGTGGCACAAGGGGTTAAGTAGCAGCGCTATGAAGCATCTGCAGCTACTGCAGCACGAGTTGGATCCCTGGCCAGGGAGGGGACCCACATGGCGCAGCAGACCTCTCCCACCTCGCCCGCTGCTCCCCTCAGCAGTGTATTTCAGTAGATCTGCCTGTTCAGCTCCCCACTCTGTCTCTGGTAAATCTCTCACCCCCCTCACCTCTGGCCTTTACCCCAATTCTTGTATGCATAAATAAATAAATCGCAAAAAAGAATGAAGAAGTAGTTACAGACCGTGAAGCTGTTAGGCCCCAGAAAGAACTGTAAACCCAGAGCCCAGTAACTGAGGGCCCATTGAGAGTATAGAGACTGGGGCCTGACTTCCCCCAGGGGAAAGTTTTGGCCTGGGGCTGGCTGGTGAACATCTGAGACCTTACTTTCCACTAGATCCTGGTTCATCTCTTCTCCCCTTTGCTCCAATCTCACTTCTGGATGTATCACACACCCAGAGGTGACTCATGTTGCCAGGCCCACTATCCTCACCCCAGACCTGACTCAGCCTCCAGAGATAGCTATCCTGGCTCCAGTGGTGGGGAGATAAGGTTTATGGCTCACTGTGGTGGGGCAGTCTGCTTTGCACACTCCTCCGGCTGCATTCCATCCAGCCTGGGCCCTTCTTACTCAGTCTTTCCGACAAATTGCAGACTTCTGAGAATGCCGTTTTCAAGCACTTACCCGGCACCTCTGCTCCCACCAGGTTATCTTCTCAACATGCTGGCCTGGCCTGCGGCCCCCAATCTTATCTGTACCTGGTTTCTGTGCAAACCTGATGGGATCTGGGTCAGAGTGAGAAGAGACCCTCTCTCTACTCACTCATTTCTACTCTTGGACTCACTAGTTCTCCCTTCAGGCTATCCTTTGTGCTCCCTTTCTAAGCCATGTAAAGGAGAGCCTTACCTGGGGTGGGGTGGGGGGATGAAAGACAGGAGGAAGCGTGGGCTCACCGAGGAGAGCTTGTCGTTTCTGCCATCACAGAAGCATCCCATCCAGGGCAAAGAAACTCTCTTACAATCATTATCATCATACAATTTATTTATTTAAAAAATCATTTACTTATGCATACAAGAACTGGGATACAGACCAGAGGTGTGGGGGATGTGTGTGAGAGGATTCACCAGAGGTAGAGTGGGGAGCAGAACAGGCAGATCTACTGAAATACACTGCTGAGGGGAGCAGCGGGTGAGGCAGGAGAGGTCTGCTGTGCCGTGTGGGTCCCCTCCCTGACTGGGGATCAAACTCATGCTTCACAGGGTCGCGTTCAACCCGCTGCACCACCAGGGAGGCCTGAGGCCCCACAATTTATTGAAAAAAATTAAAAATTTTTTAAAAAAGATTTATTTGCGCATACAAGCACTGGGGTACAGGTGAGGCAGGAGAGGTCTGCTGCACCATGTGGGTCACCTCCCCAGCCAGGGGCAGGGATCGAACTCATGCTGCAGTGCTTCATGGTGCATTGCTTCACCCATTGCACCACCAGGGATGCCCACAATTTATTTTTCATATGAGAGAAGAGCCCAAGTCAAATATGATTTCAAGTTTAAGGCTTTCCCCACTACATTCAATCACTTTGGAATATTTGAAGTTCTCGAAGCCAAATTCATTTAAAGATCATTAATAATAAAACATAACTTGAGGGAGTTTTAGAAATAAATCATTTTCTTCCTTTATAGGCGAGGCTCAGAGAGGAAGTGACTGGTCCAATGTCACACAGCCGTTTGGAGACTAGAACACAGGTTATCTGAGTTATTATTAAAAAATATTAATTTATTTATACATACAAGAATTGGGGTAAAGGCCAGGCGTTTGGGGGGATGAGAGAATTCACCAGAGACAGAGTGGGGAGCAGAACAGGAAGATCTACTGAAATGCACTGCTGAGGGGAGCAGCAGGGAGACAGGAGAGGTCTGCTGCACCATGTGGGTCAGCTCCCTGGTCGGGGATCGAACTCATGCGGCAGTGGCTGCGGATGCTTCATAGTGCGATGCTTAACTTCTTGTGCCACTAGGGAGACCTGGTTATCTGAGTTTTTGATTTGTTTTCTTGCTACTCCACATCACTCCCAATACTGTTTTAGACAATTCTCAAAATGAAAATTGTTTCGTTTTCACCACAATTCTGAGAGTGCTTTGGATGCGGCACAGTAGGAATTCGCAGAAGTGAAAAGGCTGGCAGGTGTGTCTGCTCACAGGATGCGTGGAAGGTGGAGAGCTGTTCTGGGATTCCAGAGCCTCCCCCATATCAGCCTTTATCAGAGGTACTGGCTGATGAGAGCCCCAGCTTTCCTCCCAGCCTGGAACATCCGCATTCCTTTTTCCTGCATCCCTCAGCTTGGAAACTTCTGGCTACACCTGGGGCACTGGGAGACCTAACTTGGGGTGTCAGAGCTAGAAGAGTTGAGTCAAACTCTGATGGCATTTACGTGTGTGCGACCTTAGGGAATTGTTAGAAGTACCTAAGCTTCCATATCCTGTCAGGTGGCTATTTGTACCTTCCCCCTAAATTTAATTGTGAGGATTAAATGAGGCTATAAGTCTGTGGTTTGGGCAGTGCCTGGCACGTGGCACTCTCTTGGGCCGGTACAGGGAGCGAGGGAGGTGTGCAGTGGGGAGGTGAGATATGGCATTGGAGACAGGCAGTTTCCAGTTCTGCCTCTCCCATTCATAAGCTATACCTTGAGGTTCAGTTTCCTCAGCTGTTAAATAGAGACGGTGCTTATTTCATAGTTTCTGTTAGGATGAAAGCTGCCGTTACTGCCTTAAAGGAATTCCTAGCCACTGGATTGCCCCAATTGAGGCCCAGTTTCAGGTATCTTATCACAGATTCTAAGGAGGAAGATGCATGGAGAAGTTGGGAGGTCTTTCTGACATTGCTTGGGATGGAGCCAGACTGGAGAGACGAGAAAGAGGGGAGGGTCCCTATTTTCATGAACTGCGTAGGTGGAGAGACTTTCTGTAAGAGCTGGATGCCATTGGAAGAGATCATTGCGTGGAGGAGGGAATTGGATTTGGTGGGTGAGTGGGAACCAGTGGGTCTGGGTCTGGGAGAGGCCGGGAGGGCTGACTTCGATAGCTGGACCTTTCTTAGCCAGACACTCTGGGAGGGAATGAGTTCCCCAGAGAAGGCTTTCTCTCCTCTGCCTCCCATGTTCTGGAGGCTTCTTCTGCTGCTCAAGCTTCTCTAAGCTTTTGACATGATCCCCTCAGAGACCTGGGGAAATGAGAAAGGCGGGAAGGTGAGAGGGAGCAGGAAGAAGCCTGGAGGGGGTAGGTGACCACAGCCTGGAGTTCTGCTGGAGGCTCATAAACACACACTGAGTTATGTTGCCATGGGGGCTGGCCTAACACTTCCGGGGTTAATCTGCCCCCACTGTGCCAGGGTCAGCCCATTCCTGCTTCCTAGACAGCAGACCTCCCAGCGACTTAAGAAAGGGCCACATGTCCTGGCGTTATTGTGTTCTCAGAGAGCAGGGAGGTAGTTGTGTCTCTCCCTGCCCCCTCCCTGTCCAGAAGAGTGCTGTGGTTATTGTGTCATAAGTAGCTAGTCTCCAGGTTGTTCTACTCACGTGTGCACTTCTGAATTTGGACATGAAAACACACACGCATGCACACACGCACATACCCTCACACAAGATGACGCAGGCTTATGTAAATCTTTTGCAAATTCCTTCATCATCTATTGCTAGAATGCCTCCTAGGCACTTTTTAATGCTGTAGATAGGGTAGTTAACGAAATAGTCAAGGTTTCTGATCTCATGGAACTTTTTACTTTGGTGGGGGAGAGGTCCCCTAAGTCTGTCAGGGCCCCAAAGGTGGGACAGGTAATTTAGATGTTCAAAATCGCAACTGAGTGAATGGGACACATAATTTTAATTGCTCAGAACAAATAGAAAAATGTTTTGGATTATCTAATCACCCCTCGCCTTGATAGAGACAACTAGACACCGTCTCTGTCAGAGACTATCCCTGGGGAGATGCTCAGGCTTCGGACTCACCCCACATTTAAGGTGAAATCTTGAGGGACTTTTAACTTTCTTATCATAAGGGATCATGGGTAATGTTACCTTCCTCTGGGATCAGTTTAGAATCGCAAGTAACATAGGAAAGAGATCTGATATTTTGGTACTTAGTGGGAGCTCAATAAATGAGAGCTGCCATCATTCTCACCGCCACTACCTCCACCACCTCCACCCCACCAGTACCACCATCACCTCCACCACTCTCACCACTGCCATCTTCGTTGGGGGCGGATAATGCCTGGCTTAAGATGTGGGGAAGGGAAGGGCTGTCAATAGGCAGAGCTCAGTTTGCATGACTATTTCCCTGAAAGTTGCATTTGCAAGCTTCTGTTTTGCATGGTGGCGGACTTTTGCATGGTATTCCTTAGTTACTGTGCTATGAACTCTTCCATAGAGCCTCCATTGTCACCTCCCTCTAGTCACCTTCAGCACTTCTAAGCATGCTCTGGCCCCCTGGTGGGCTGGACAGGCAGGGTACTAGGGTCTGTATGAGGACTGAGCAGGGAGCTACCAGAAGTGCATCTGAACCACCTCTCCCTTCCCTCTGTGTTGAACTCAGCATGCAATTGGTCGGCCATCTTCCTTCTTATTTATACCTTGATTCCATTCCTGTCTTGTCTCCTCTTCCACCCCCACACCACCCCCACTCCCACCACACCATGTGCCTCCTCATGGGCATTCTGCAACAGCCCCTTTTCTAGTTACCTGCCCCAGTGGCTTTTTACCCATTGTCTAGCCTATGTATCTGTGCACACTTCATCTTCCGGCTTTCGCTGTGTCACCCTCCTGCCCTCACACCTTCAGAGGCTCCTGAAATTTACAGGTTAAACTCTCTGGCCTTGAAGCCCTCAGCCCACCCCCTCCTCACTACCTGTCCTTTCTGCTGTCTTCCACAGAACTGTGTTCCTGACCAATGACTCATCGCATTTCCAAATCTTTCTATCCATATTTACTTTTCCAAGGTTAACTTAATAGAACACAAATCCATTTCACAGTTATTCCTTCCCCTGAAGTTTCATAATAAGCCTGAATCATTCATCTGGAATCTGTATTTCCTTGATATGGGGCCAGGGGTAGACTTCAGTAGGTAGAATTTACATTTAGACCAGGGGCTCAGCAACTTTGTATTCCTGCCCTTCTCTAGGTTTCCATGTCTTCTTTGTGTACATTTGAGTTAGTGTGGGTAGCATTTCTCTATTTTTTTTTAAAGCTGTCCACCATCTGTTTTTTTTTTTTTTTTTTTTTTTGGTGANCCACCATTTGTTTTTTTTTTTTTTTTTTTTTTTGGTGAATGAACAATTTTGGTGAAGTTGACCACCTCTCTTTGGGGGGCCAGACACATGATTGGGTATAGTCAAAATGACAGATTCATAGCCCCTGGCCACCAGTGTTGATACTCATACGAACATGTGACCTAAACTAGCCCGGTAGGAGTCAGCCTGGGGACTTGAGCTGGAAGGATCGCGCAAGAGGCAAGCATTTTTTAAAATTTTTTTATTTATGCATATAAGAGTTGGGGTACAGGCCAGAGTCCAGGGAGGTAAGAGGATTCACCAGAGACAGAGCGGGGAGCAGAACAGGCAGACTGACTGAAACACACTGAGGGGAGCAGCAGGCGAGGCAGGAGAGGTCTGCTGCACCGTGTGGGTCATCTCCCTGGCTGGCGGCAGGGATCGAACTCGTGCTGCAGTGGCTGCGGTTTGCTTCATAGTGCGTTGCTTAACCCACTGCGCCACCTGGGAAGCCCAAGAGGCATGCTCTTGATGCCATCCTTGCTACTGCACGAGACAATACCGGACAAGGAAGCTCACACAGGACACGGCCAAGAGAAGCAGAGAAAGACGGGGCTCTTGTGCCAGCACCGTGCCTCATATGACTGTGCCAAAAGCCAAGTGCACCCCCGAACTGCCCATCTGTGTGAGCAAATAAATGCTCTCTCACACTTAAGCCACTTGTTGGGTGCGACTTCCTTGCAATCAGGGTCCCCAGTGATAATGTGCATTGGGTTAGCATTTGGAAGCACGGTGCATGCGTGCTGTGCATGGAAGGGTGGCGTGTCCGTAACGGGGCTGGGTAGGCCAGCTAAGGGGTGGTGTGTACTCCATGAGGGTGATGTGTGTGTATGAGAGAGAGAGAGAGAGAGAGAGAGAAAGAGAGAGAGAGAGAGAGAGAGAAGGAGGATGGGAGGGAGGGAGAGGTGGGGGGGAAGTCACGCACTAGCTGTGAGGGGACTGGTGTGCACAGAGGCAAGTGTCGCACAGGATGGGGCGGGCACATGAGAGGGCCTGTTGCTTGCTGTAGCAGAGCACCTGACCCCTGCGTGTCGGGGCCAGCTTGGTATTTTTATGTGCCTGAACGCTGCAGGGGCTCACAAAATATCTACTCATTCTCATTGGCTTCTCCCCTTTGGAGAAAATCCCATTCTTTTCAGAATGAAGACAAACCCCTGGAATCCTTGAGTGATATAAATAAAACCATAAAACTCTGCTGATATCGCTGGTGGAGTCAGAAGGCCCAGAGGCTGTTTAGGCTATTAACTGGTATCGGAAGAGGAAGTGAGACCTCGACAGGTGTGACAGGTACCAGGCAGTCAGATTTTACTCACATCCGAGTGTTTGCTCTCGCCCACTCCAGCAAGTGGGGAGACAGGTGGGCAGGGCTGGCCTTGGGGCGGCACACTTTTGAGGAAACCCCCTCAGTCCTGCCTCTCCATGAAGATGATTGCTTTTATGGTGGGTGATTAACCTTAGGCTGGGCCTAGATCCTGGGTGTTTATGACTTCCAGCTCCGAGAGGTATCCTTGAACCCTGAAACTTCTCTCTCAGGTGAGCTGGGCTCTAGTTTGTATCCCATTTCTTCTTGGTCCTCCTTAGCTTCTTACCTGTAGAATGGTCACCCCAAGGCAGAGCTTCCCAGCTAGCGTGCCTGGTGGCATTGACGGTGTCAAGAGTGGACTGTGCAGTGTGTTGGGGCCCACTAGCTCCCCAATTGTTTGACTGAGGCATGGGACGGCCATAGCATAGGGCCTGGCTATATATCGTCCTTTCATTTTTTTTTTTTTAATTTTTAGATTTATTTATTTATGCATACAAGCACTGGGGTACAGGCCAGAGGTGTAGGGGGGTGAGAGGACTCACCACAGACAGAGCAGGGAGCAGAACAGTCAGATCAATGGAAGTACACTGCTGAGGGGAGCAGCGGGCACAGCAGGAGAGGTCTGCCACACCATGTGCGTCCCCTCCCTGGCTGGAGGCAGGGATCGAACTCGTGCTGCAGCGGCTGAGGTTTGCTTCATAGTGCGTTGCTTAACCCACTGCACCACCAGGGAGGCCCTATCGTCCTTTCATTTACTCCAACCTACCCATTCAAACCATCATTCCCTCTAGGCCGTGACAATGACCATGGGAAAGACTGGGGAAGGCCTAATTGGTGGCCAAGGTAGGACAAATATGGAAACCAAGAGGACCACACCAGCCCCGCCAAGGCTGGTGACTTCCTCTTCTGCACTGCTTCTGCGTATGAAAACAGGCACCCTGGCCTTCGTCCGGAGGCTGGCACAGGGCCTGGGCTCTGTGTTAGAGGGGGCTCTAACCTGGGACTCCCAAAAGTTCAGGCACTCAAAAGTTCTTACTCCTCCTTAAAGGAGTTTTAAGGGGGAGAAATGTTTTTTGGACCACAAAGGACTCTTCTTTATAAGCAGAGCCCTAGATTCCTCTGGGCACTGGAGTGGGGAATGGGGTTGAAAAGTGGAGACTCAGAAGTCTTCATCCCAGATGAAACTGACTTGAGGCAACAAGGAGGTGAGGAAGCAGCCTGCGTGTCATCCCACTGTGAGTTCTTGGGACCTCTTGGGGGGACCTTTGCACCCAAAGCTAACAGTGTTCTTCCCATTAGAGTGGGTCTGTCCTCAGGCCCTTCTCTCAGGCCCTGGTCCTGCTTCTGCCAGTTTGCTCCTCCTGGTGAAAACAGCAATTATGGCACCTCCTTTATGGGGTTCTTGTGAAGACTGAATAAGTTACTATTTGTAAGTCATTTTTGGTGCTATGTAAGTGTTGTTGCCACAGAATTAGAAAACATGGTATTATTCTGTCTTCCTCGACATATAATTTTCCAGGCATAGGGGAAAACTCTCCTATTGCCCTGGGTTCTTCTTGGCTGGATGAGTAATCAAAAATAGTTTCATTGGCCTCTCTGGTGGTGCAAGGGGTTAAGCACCACACTACAAAGCATCCGGTGCACAGGAGCACGAGTTCAATCCCTGAAGGAAGGGGACCCACGTGGCACAGCAGACCTCTCCTGCCTTGCCCACTGCTCCCCTCAGCAGTGTATTTCAGTTAGTCTGCCTGTTCTTCTCCCCACTCTGACTCTGCTGCATCCTCTTACCCCCCACTCCTCTGGCCTGTGCCCCAGTTCTTGTATGCATAATAAATAAATCTTTAAAAAAATGCATTTTAGGTGGGCCACAAAGGAAAAGTCAATTTAATAACATATGTATGGAGACTTTTTACACGGTTGCAAATTTTAAAATAAATTGGAATAGATCAGGGCTAGCACAGGGTCCTGTGCTAAGGGGGACAGCGTGTCAACGAGAGAGGAGGGGAGACGTCACATAACAAGGGGGTGACTTCATGAGACAAGCCCTTGCTTTTGGGTGTGGGCCAGCCTTAAGATAGGTTTCTCTGATAAAACTTGTTTCCGGAGATATCCCTAAATCTAGGCAAACTGCATTTTTAAAGTGATGGTAATAGCTTCTCCTTAGGTCTGCAGGACCTCCCTCAATTAACCTTAGTTCCCCATACCAAGGAGACACTTAATGGAAAAGGCCTGCTCAAAAGCTATCTGACCCTTTTGAGAAGACAGAGGCTACACAGTGAAAGTTCTTAAGGACCCGGTTCAGAGCCTTTCCAGCATGTACCAGTACATAGTAAGTCCCCATATGCCAAACTGACGAGTAAAGACACTCATTGGTCACTTTTAACAGCAACCAAAAGAGATGCCTTGACCAAAGGAGACTAGTTGGTACGAAAGGAACCAAATAGGGACTCCCTGGTGGCATACGGGGTTAAGCACAGCACTATGAAGCTATCCATAGCCACTGCAGCATGAGTTTGAGCCCTGGCCAGGGAGGTGCAGCAGACCTCTCCTGCCTTGCCCACTGCTCCCCTCAGCAGTGTATTTCAGTCAATCTGCCTGTTCTGCTCCCCACTCTGTCTCTGGTGCATCCTCTCACCCCCTGCACCTCTGGCCTGTACCCCAGTTCTTGTATGCATAAACGAATAAATCTTTTTTTAAAAAAGGAACCAAACAGCTACTTCCCACTTCTCTTAGGTTAATGCCTGATACGCAAATGAGTGATAAATGAATGCATGGGTGAATAAAACCAGGAAGTAATAAATACCTTGGATTTCTGTCCATACTCCCAACCTTCATCCTCAGGTTGCTGGCAGCAGACTCAGAACAATAGCTCCCTCCCCTAGCAGCTCAGGCCTCGGGAATTCTCAGGCTCAGGTCTGGGACAGGGAACTGCAGCAGACCCCAGGTCCTTTCTCCCGCCTGCACTCCTGAATGGTCACCTGAACATACCTTTAGGACATTTCTTTTTGCCACAGGGTCACTGTGGGGGGCCTCCAAGACTCTTTCCTGGGGTTCCTCTAGGGAGCCTTCCCCAGTGACTCCCTGCCCTGCATGTCCCTCCCTCAGGTCCCCCAAATGCTGCCCTCAGCCGTGAGTGGGACCCCATCTGGTCCTCTCTGCCTCGTCTGGGTCCTGGGGACAGAGCAGTGGAGCGTCAGGCTCTGGAGCAGCCTGTTTTGCTCCTGCAGGGCAGCCTGCAGCCTGCGGGCTCTGCACTGGGGCTCTGGCCTGCTCTCCTTGGGGAGAGGAGAGTGTGCCCCCGGGTCTTGGTGGTGGACAGAGTCTGAGTCTGGTGCTTGCCGGTGCTGTGCAGGGGACGCTTTCAAAAAGCACAGCTCAGATCAGTTTTGATGAATGTATTTCACCTTTGCCCTTCAGTTCTTGGCTGACACACCCGAGTCATCAAGACAGATTCATGGGAGAAAAACGAAAGTTTAATAAAATGACCTGTACATATGGGAGAGACCCTGTGGAAGTCACCCAGCGGAAGACCCAAATGGAAGTATCCATTTTTCTGGCCATCACATTAAATACCAATTTCAGTTAAAGACAAAAGAAGAATGTTGGAGCTTGAGGTCTGGGGCTAACAGAGGGTAGAAAAGCAATTCACAGGAAGATGGGAAAAACAAATATTTGCTAAAGAAATGTTTGTTAGGGCGTGCAGAAACTATGGGACACAGAGGAATTTAACCAAGCAGACACTGCCAGGTGCCTGCAGAGTCTCCGGCATACCTCTCTTCCTGAACAGGCAGGGGCACCCCGATAAGTGGAGCGATTCCTTTGCACATGTAGCAAATGGTTCTTACAAAAGGGTAACTTCTCAGTTTTCAGGGCTTTTATTTTATTTATTTATTATCTTATTGAGGGAATATTGGTTTGCAGCACTCTATGTGATTCCCATGTGTGTCACCACAGCCACCAGCAAAGCACCCACAGTTCTTTATCATAGACCATTGGGCCCCCTCCTTTCTTTGTTCCTCACCTTCTTCCCCATTTGCTCTAGTATTTCTAAGGTTTGTTTTGGTTTAGTTTTGTCTGTTCCTTTACATTTCACATGATTATATTTATTCCAAATTTGTTTTTCTCATTCTGACTTATTTCACTTAGCAAAAGCCTTTTCAGTTCCATACATTTTGTCATAAGTGGTAAGATTTCATCTCTTTTTATGACTAATATTCCATTTTGTATAAATACCACGTCTTTTTTTTTAATTTCCAAAGATTTATATTTTCTTTTCTTTATGTGTGTGTGTATATATATATATGTGTGTGTGTGTGTGTGTATTTTATGTGACATTATCTTTATCCACTCATCTCTTGTTGGACACATAAATTGTTCCCATAACTTGACAGTTGTAAACAGTGCTGCAGTGAATATAATTGTTCATCTAACCAGGGGCCTCCCTGGTGGCGCAGTGGGTTGAGCAACGCACTATGAGGCAAACCGCAGCCACTGCAGCGCAAGTTCGATCCCTGCTGCCGGCCAGGCGGGGGACCCACATGGTGCAGCAGACCTCTTCTGCTGTGCTCGCTGTTCCCCTCAGCAGTGTGCTTCTGTTGATCTGCCTGTTCTGCTCCCCATTCTCTGTGGTGAATCCTCTCACCCCCCCCCCCCCGCACCTCTGGCCTGTACCCCAGTGCTTGTATGCTTAAATAAATAAATCCTTAAAAAAAATAACCAGCTTAAAATAATTCTTATGCCAAAGAGGCATATTTTGGGGTGACAAACTCTTCTGCTCAATGTGCTTGCTCCCAACAGCAAATCAAGGGGAAGGAGTTCAAGCCAGATCCCTCCTACCTGGCTTGACTGCCCAGCCCATGGATGCCTCTTCCAGTTTGATATCAGGTTGTGTGCATATGAAGGGAGTGGATAGCCTCACTCCAGCTGCTGGGCTTATGTACTTTTTTCCACAGCAAAGCTTATCTTGCCACCATTCTGCCCATACTTGTTCTAATTACTTTTTTTTTTAAGATTTATTTATTTATGCACATAAGAGCTGGGACACAGGCCAGAGTTGTGGGAGGTGAGAGGATTCACCAGAGACAGAGCGGGGAACAGAACAGACAGATCAACTGAAATACGTTGCTGACGGGAGCAGCAGGAGAGACAGGAGAGGTCTGCTTGTGCCATGTGGGTCCCCTCCCTGGCTGGGGCTCGAAATCACTGCTGTGCCGTGGGTGCTTCCGAGTGCGGTGCTCAACCTGCTGAGCCACCAAGGAGGCCCTTGTTCTAATTATTTTTAGTCATATCTTTGTCAAAATCAAAATTTCAATTCAGAGAATATTCATGGATGTCTGTTCTTCTTTGTGTAAGAAGGGGCATCTATGGTGATCATATATGGCTCAAGACTCAGAGTGGGACATATAGAGATTCTAGCTCAACCCTCCACCAGGCCCAGGAACGCTCCTCCTGGGAGCTCAGTGGACTGTTGGTTGCAGTCATAGTGTTTGCAGCCACAGGCTCTTGCTGCTTCCAGCCCATGCCGGTTCAGTCTGGCTTTAATCAACAGAGCTGCCATTGTCATGAAGAAAAACAGTCACCATTTACTGAACACTGACTCAACAAAGTGGCCCTGAGGCACACAGCACAAAAATCAACTTTATTATTCATGATGTGGCTTACTGATGGGTGTCCCCCGCTCTGTGGCTGCCAACTTTAACTGATCTTGTGGCCTTGGTTTCTTTCTGTGTCAACAATATGATTTCAAATTGTCTGTCTTTTAAAATAAGTTCAGTGCTTTGGTGACATTGCACCTAAAGACACGAATCTTTTTACCTTTAGCATCTTAACAAAATCTTTCCTTCTATCCCCTGATCTCTGTGTTGGCTCAAAAAGTCCCTGCTTTACGTATGTGACTAATTTTGCTTTTGTGGAATTTTTAGCTTTATTGAGCTATAATTCACATTATCATACAATTCAACTATCTGAAGTATACAATATAATGACTTACAGTATTTTCACAGACCTATGTAACCATCAACATGATTGAATTTGGAATTTTTCAACCATTAAAAAAATAAATCCTGTGCTCTTTAGTGATCGCCTCCATTTCTTCCAGCCCAGGCACCCACAAATCTATTTTCTGTTTCTATGGATTTGCCTGTTTTGGACATTTTATATAAACAGAATTGTGCATATGTGGCCTCCTGTGCCTGTCTTCTTTCCCTTAGCATCATGTTTTCAAGGTCTATCCTCTTTCCATTTTAGTGCAAAATAATACACAGTTGAATGTATGTGCCACATTTTTTTATCCACTTGTCAATTGGACCTTTAGGTTGGTTCCATTTTGATCTTATGAAGAATGCTACTATGACCGTGATGACTTTTTGTTATTGGTCCTGGTCACTGAGAACCTGTCAGACCATTTTTTCTGGTGACAGCGTGCTATGTACTGAAAATAGCTGCCTGCTCTCCTACCTCTGCCCCCAGCCTCGACACAGACACTCAGGGCCTCCCTGGGTCATTCTGCAGCATCACCATGGGGTGGGAAGGAAACAATCTCTCCTCTTTCCCCCTTCTGTTTCCAGGAAAAGCAGTTTGGGGCAGACTTTTAGGTGGGCTGTGGGCACTGCAAACACTTTCCCTTTTTTGGGCAGGGAACAGTGTGCAGACTGCGGGTGCTGGGGACTACCTTACAGAGAGTTGTACCTGCGGGGCCTCTCCAGCCTGCTTTTCTCCTCTCTTACCACCTGGCCCTTGTCTGAAGGCCTTTCTCTTCTGTCTCCATCCTGGAAAGAATAGCTCTGGTGTCTTTTCCTGCACTGGGCTGAACTTGGGGCATCTGGGCTGGGTGGTATGGGCTGTAGGAAGCTGACAAATGAGATGCATCTACATGGGGCCCTGGATTGTTCTGGATTGCCCCAGCAAAGAGCGGCTCTTCCTGAATATCAACTGGGCCAGCAGACCTTCTAGCCCACGGTTGCCCTTACTGAAACAAAAGGCACTCTTGAAATTAGGGAACCAGGTTGGGGTATAGGGTGTGGAGGAGCTGAGATTTCAGGAAGGGCTCTGGGCTGCAGTGTTGTTTCTGAACTTCCTGTGTGGTTCCTCCCCCTCTGAGTCTGCCCAGGTGTACCCTACAGTGGCATGGGGAGGAGCAAAAGTGGGGAGCCTTTAGTCCTCTCTTTTCAGGGTTGCCATACCTGTCTGACCAGCCTCTCCCTCAGTCCTTCCGCCTTCCCAGTCCGGGTTTGGCACTGGGCCATTCCCCCTCCCTTTGGTCTCTGGAAGGAGGAGTCTCTCAGAACTTCGGTGTGGGTGCTGGGGAGGGGGTGACTTGCCTTCAAATTGCTCTGGAAACTGAGCATTGTTTAAAGGGGCTTGGAGAGGGCCTAGTGCAAACAGGTACTAGCTGTTTCCCTCTGCCTGGTTTAGGCTGCTCGAGGCGAGAGCCTGGGGGAGGGTGGAAAGGAGAGACAAGGGTTGAGGGTTGTGATCATTGGTCCTCTTTGGGTCTTTGGGGGTGTCTCTGAATTAGTTTTTCAAAGTGGCTCCCTGTGCACTCAAATGTACATGCGCATGTGCCTGAGTGTGTATACGTGTGGGTGCGCGTGGGTGCCTGCATGCATGCGTGTGTGTGCATGCATGGTGAAGAGAGATTATCTGCATCTTTGGATTTATGCCTGTCCTTCAAGGAGGGTGCTTCTGGGTGTCTGTCCTGGGAGCCTGGGTATCCCTCCTGGAGGGTTAAACGTAGGCTCTTTATCTGCCCTCCTGTTCTCTGGGTTGAGGGCTTTGTGTGGCCTTCTTTCCCCAGGGGATCTGCTGGTCTCTTCAGTTTAGAGCCCACCAGTCCACACTTCATGCCCTGCAGGATCTTGCAGAGAATCCAGCCCAGCCATTGCTTAATTGAGGCTGGAATCCCTGCCTCCAGGACCTAAACCTTCTGCCTTCCACCCACAGCCTGCCCCACCTGGCCCCACCCAGGCCTGGGGTGCCTTGCTTAGCTCCCTATTCTCCAGTCTTCTACAGGTGCCTGCTGTGTCCCAACCTGCTATCCTGACTCATTCTGATAATGGGTTCAGAAAGACAGGTGCAAGCAAACACTCCATCCTCCATCACCTTTGGCCAGCTGGAGGCCTGGGAAGAGGAGGTAGGTCCAGGTGGCTGCAGACTGACTCACCTGCTGTGCGCCCCCACTCTACCCCACCCCACATAGGGAGGGGATTCTGAGAACAGCCCCCCCAAGGAGCAATGAAGAGTCCTGATGCATTTTATGTTCCCTGATCTCCCCTCACCTCCCGTGTGTGTCTTTAGCTCTTGCTCTTCATTTTCTGTGCCCTACAACAAGGCCACGGTGTTCAGTCTGGAGGGGCAGTCCCGTGTCCTGTGAGGCGAGGGGGCCACTAGGTATCTAGGAAAGTGCCGTGTTAGATTTCCCTTTATTTATTTATTTGTTTTTTTAAAGATTTATTTATTTATGCATACAAGCACTGGGGTACAGGCCAGAGATATGGGGGGGGGTGAGAGGATTCACCACAGAAAGCGGGGAGTAGAACAGGCAGACTGACTGAAACACACTGCTAAGGGGAGCAGCAGGCCAGGCAGGAGAGGTCTGCTGCGCCACGTGGGTCCCCTCCCCGGCTGGAAGCAGGGATCGAACTCGTGCTGCAGTGGCTGTGGTTTGCTTCATAGTGCGTTGCTTAACCCACTGCACCACCAGGGAGGCCCGGATTTCCCTTTATTTTGCACCTGCAGACCCAAAGGGTAAGAAGGCCAGTCTGCAGCCACACTGTTCTTCCAGTCTACAAATAGTTCCCCAGCCCCTCTAGGCACAGCTCCACTTGCTGATGAGGTGCAGCAGGAACTGAAGAGAGACTAGACAAAATCATTGCCTTCAGGTTCAGAACCAGCTGCCCTCCAGCCGGGCCAGACCTTCACAATATCCAAAATGGAGAGAAAAACATGCAGTGGAATCTTCTGGGGGTGGGATGGGGTGGGGTGGGGGGTGGTGTGTGTGTGTCACTGCTTGAGGAGACCCAAATACCAGGGATCATTTCTCCTGCTGTTTTCCAGTTCTTGAGTTTGTTTCCCACAGAGGCCAGAGTCAGGAGTCAGGGTTAAAGTGTCTGCGGACCCCAGGCAAGTCTTTTTGTGATAGGGAGCTGCCTAGGGGGTGGGCTCCTTCCAGTTTCACAATCCTTGAGCAGCACTTTCCCCGTTCCTGGGGAGGTGCTAGAGTGGGCTCCAGGGTAGGAGCAGCTCTCTGCTGCCCCCTTCAGGGTCCAGCTTCTAGACAGGTGACGGGTTAGGCCCTGCCCCCTGAAGGACCTAGCCACTCAGGTAAGAGTCTATCTATCCCCCTCCTCTAGGGCTGGGTTTGCGTATAAAGGCCCAACCTTAGGGAGCTGTACCCCATTTGAAGCACCTTCTTTGCTTCTTGAATCTCTGTCTGCCTTGGCCTACTCACGCCTGCTTCAGCCTCCACCATGTCCGTGGTGTCCAAGAAGGCATACGTGATGTCCAGCGCTGGCTCCCGGGGGGGCTTCAGCAGCTACTCTTACTCCAGCGGGCCTGGCTCTAGAGTTCGCATGAGCTCCTCGGCTTCCTCCATCACCCCTGGGTTGGGGGGCTTCCGGGGTGGCATAGGCGCCAACATGGGTCTGATGGGGGGCTATGGTGGAGCTGCCGGTTTGGGGACCATCACAGCTGTCTCGGTGAACCAGAGCCTGCTGAGCCCCATTGTTAGGGGCGGGCCGGACCCAGACCTCCAGGCCGTGCGCATTCAGGAGAAGGAAGAGATCAAGAACCTCAACAACAAGTTCGCCTCTTTCATCGACAAGGTGAGGGTTTGGGGTGGCTGGCTGTGTCTGGGCCAGACTACACCCCTTTCTTGCCGCCATCTCCAGCCCCCCACCGGCAATGGACCCCACCCACCCCCTTCCAACCTGTGACCCTCCTTCCATGTACTTTGGTTTGGGCGGGCACTGGGATGGGAGAGGGTCTGGGCATCTTCTCGCTTTACTATGTCTCCGGGCTCCCTCTCCCTCCTCCTCCCCCTTCTCACCCCAGCCAGAGTTGTGCTCTCGGCAAAGTTTGTGGTCTAGAGTCTCTACAGATCAGCTGTGCGGGGGGGGGGGGGGAGGGAGGAGCTCCGGCCCCTCCCCAGATTCACCCGTCTTTCCCAGCACTGCCCTAGGNGCTGGGGGGGGGGGGGGGGGGAGGGAGGAGCTCCGGCCCCTCCCCAGATTCACCCGTCTTTCCCAGCACTGCCCTAGGCCTCAAAGGTGCCCTGCACTTTTTTTTTTTCCTTTTTTTAAATGGGGGTTTTGAAAAGACTCTGGAGGGAAGCAGGTAAGTCTTGATTCAAACAGGCAAATATTGATCGAGGCCTCTGGCGTCCCAGGGCCTGAGTGTGGGGCACCGAGATGAGTCATAACTCGGCCGCTGTCCCGTAGCCGCGGCGTGCGTGGGTGAGGGGCTGGGGCCCGGGGCAGGAAGCCGGCTCCTGGACGGAGCTCTCGGCCCGCCGCCGGGGCAGTGGGTGTGTTGGGGTGGGGGCCTGTGAGGTGGGGTGGGTGGGCCTCTTGGGGCATCAGGAAAGCCCGAGCAGGATTCAAAGTCTGCGGGCGTTGACGCCACGCCCGTGCCTTCGTGTCCGGCTAAACCCCGGCATTTATAGCCTGCAGATAACCCGTCTGTCTGCCTCCGCACCTCTCCCCACTTGGCCCTTGTCCCCTTTCCCCCTTCCCTCCCAGCGCTCCACCCCATTGCCCGGCTACACACCCCCAGTGAGAGTGCCCCACCGGGTTTTACAGCCTCGGGGGCCGGCGGCCTTCGGCCAGGGCCCAGCGAGGATTGGCCCCTCCCAGCTGACTGGCTCTGGGTGGCCTTGTGGGAAGAGAGGGAGGGAAATCCTGGGGCAGATTAGCACCCTGAGGAATTGTAGTCCCCAGGAGCTCCTGCACTCCCAGTTTTGGGAGCACTGCTGGGTGCTTGGTTCAGAGCACCCTCAACTTGACATGTACACCACTGTGTGCTGGGCCTGGGCCCTCACCGGGCAGCTCAGCACAGGTTCTGCGTGTGTATTGCTGGTTTCCCGTGCTCTGCCCTCCCTCTGTAGGGCTGCCTTGCTAAATCTGAGTCCCGGAGCTGTAAAATAGGCACGGTCACTCCCAAAGCAGAGGTTTTGCACTTTCAGGAATAGGATCCTTGTGAAGAGTTCAGCAAGGCTTGGCCCCTGCTAGGCAGTTCATCAAAGCTCAATGTCGTTATCACTTATTTGTTAAAATAATGTTTGGGCAAAAAGGCTTGGCCCCTGCTAGGCAGTTCATCAAAGCTCAATGTCGTTATGACTTATTTGTTAAAATAATGTTTGGGCAAAAAGACGGGGAAGAAAGGGATCAAGATTGGACCCTTAGGACAATATTCCAATTTCCCCGGGTTAAAAAAACTTATAACTTTGGGGTTAAAGTACATTTCTCTTCTGGGGACCAGTCTATAAATCTTTCCGAAAATTCCCCTTCCAACATGCCTTCACGTCAACCTGAAATCTCAGCTTCCTGAGTCTAAGGGACCCAGCACCTGTGTGTTTCAGGAGGAGGACTGGGTTGTGGATTCAGGGATGAGGTGGTCGGAACAGGAGTCCTCAGTTTGCAGACCTGTCCTGCTAAAAGGGACTTCTGCACAGAGACAGGGCTCCTGAAAGGGCCTGCCCGTGCTCCTTTAGAGCGTCACAGGGCTAAGCAGACCCAGCCTCAGAGCGGGAGCAACTCCAGGTTATGCAGCACCGGTTAGTAGCAGTATTTGGTTGAAATCTTGGTCTTCCAGCTAGTGCCCTCCAGGCCAGCCCGCTGAAGTTTCTCTCTACGCCATGTGAGTCAGGTCATTCCAAATCATGACAATATTGTTTGACATGAACAATCTCCATTTTATTTTCAGTCTTATATAAAGTATTAATCAAACTTTATTAATCAGCAGTATATAGTCTAAATATAAACAGGACCTATTTGTTTAGCTATCCCTTTCTAACTGCACACCCTCACGGACCCCAGCACTAGGGGGATATGGTTCCCTGTCCACTCACAGTGTGGGCTCTCTCAGGTCATAGGTCATCCTCCCAGAACAGCTAACCAGGCCTCTGGTTCTGGAGACCCTGCTTGTCGGGGAGTGGATTAGGGGAAGATAGGCCTTTCTCTCCTCAGACTCTGAGCTCTGACCTCAGTGGACCCTTTTGTTCCCTCCTCCCTCATGTAGGTGCGGTACCTGGAGCAGCAGAACAAGGTTCTGGAGACCAAATGGAGTTTCCTGAAGCAGCAGAAGACGTCCCGGAGCAATATGGACCAGATGTTCGAGAGCTACATCAACAACCTTCGGAGGCAGGTGGAGACGCTGGGCCATGAGAAGATGAAGCTGGAGGTGGAGCTTAACAACATGCAGGGGCTGGTGGAGGACTTCAAGAATAAGTGAGCCACCCTCCTCCCTGCTCAGCCACGTTGTCATGTCCTGCCCCACCCCTTGGGACCAAAAGCTTAAGACCCCAGGGCCTACTGTTTGTTGGGAGTGCAGTTCCATGTAGTTAGGGAGACCCCATGACCAGGTTTCTCAGGATGGCCTAGGTTTATGCCCACTGTCCTCGTGTAATGGTTAATAGCAACCACCCCCCCAGCCCTTCAAGTTCAGAACTGTCCAGATTTGGGTAACAAAGTATAAGTTAATGTTGATGCAGTAACTTAAGATGGGTGACACAGACAGACAGACAGACAGACAGACAGACACCAGGCTTCTGGCATGTGCTCACAACCCTGGCCTCTATTTATTCCTTATCCTGATGTCCAGCATCCTCCTGAATGTTCTGCCTGAGGTAGCACATCAGTCCCAGTGGTTAACCCTCCTAATATGCCTAGTCTAATGCGTAATCATAGGTTCTGAGAGCAATGTCCTACTCCACGTGTCTCTGCTGCCTGATGATGACATGGCACAGAGTTGGGAAGAGAGTAGCTGGTTGGCCAGAAGAACCAGCCTGGTCCTCTCACATCCTGTATCTGCTACTGCTCTTCTAGATGTTCTTGCCCTCCCCCCAAATACTCAGGGCAGCTTCACTTTGCCTTTGCCATCACCCTCTGATTCTGTCTTTTCTTCACTAGGTATGAGGATGAGATCAACAAGCGCACAGAGATGGAGAATGAATTTGTTCTCATCAAGAAGGTAAAGGGAGTACCTCACCCCAGCAGGCAGTGGAGGTGGCTGGATCTTAGAGACTTGGACTAAGGATTTCTGGGTTATGTCGCTAAATGTTTTGGGTGTCTCCTAGGTATATAGCACAGAAAATTAGACAAAGACGGAGAGGTAGTTAGGCGCATTTGGGCAGAATACCAGGACACGAATGCGGGGAGCTGTTAAGAAATGGAGCAGTAGAATTGGAGGTCTGGTTGTGGAAGTCTTCCTGGAGGAGGAGAGGGGAGAGAAGGAAGAGTGCAGATGCTGCAGGTGGCTGGGTAAAGGCATTCAGGTTGGGGGTGAAGGTGTAGTGGGAGCAGAGGCTGGATTGGAGGATCAGACCTCAAAGTGAGGGAGGGAAAGTGATTAATTAGAAGGCTGCGGGACTCGGGTTGGACTTAGGGTGGGTTGGGGTTGGATATGGGGGCTCAGCTCAGACTCCCACTGTCCGCCCCTAGGATGTGGATGAAGCTTACATGAACAAGGTAGAGCTGGAGTCCCGCCTGGAAGGGCTGACCGATGAGATCAACTTCTACAGGCAGCTGTATGAAGAAGTAAGTTCCTGGGGCTGGAGAGTGAAGATGACCCAGTCTCACCAGTGGCTCCTCCCAACCCCCAGCACCCAACTGGCAAAACCCCACCCCCCCACCCCCTGTAACTGCATAATTGCAGCTACCAATGTTATTACTCAGCGTGGATATTCTGTATGTTCGGCCCCCTGCAGGAGGGATGTTTTCCATCCATTTCACAGCTGATAAATGCACTCAGAGCGGAAATAGCCTGTCCACGGTCACTGGACACAGCGCTGTCCCAGCTGCAGCTCAGGCTCCCTTTGTCCCCAGAGTCTTTGTTTCCTTTTTGGGGTCCCATCGGAGCCCTCTGTGGACTCAGTGCTGGTGGCTGAGCATGGAAGGGTTTGTCTCCTGGACCCTGCTCCCAAGGCCAAGTTCCCTTTTATCTTTGCTTCATTTCATTTTCACTTCCCTCCTTGCTCTAGGTCTTTGAGCTGTGTTCCTTCTTTGGGAACTTTGCTTTCTTCCCAGTTCTAACCACCCCCTGATCCTTTCTATTGTTTGCTCCCTCCATCTTGACCCTTAAGGAAGGCTCTTTTATAAAAGGGGGCTCTTGTGTGCAGAGACAGGGCCTCACCACCTCCCCTCCCCCCACAGGAGATCCGTGAGCTGCAATCCCAGATCTCGGAAACGTCCGTGGTGCTGTCCATGGACAACAACCGCTCCCTGGACCTGGACGGCATCATCGCCGAGGTCAAGGCCCAGTACGAGGAGATCGCCAACCGCAGCCGGGCCGAGGCTGAGGCCACGTATGAGATCAAGGTGAAGAGCGGGGTCACTAGACTGTCTTCTCCCCTTTCTGACCAGTTCTGCGCTCCAGTCCATTGTGGGGACTGGTGTTCTAAACCCTGCTCTGCCCGCCGCGAGCTGGTCTGCCCGCTGGGGCGATGAGCTGGGATGTTGCTGTGCCCAGGGTCCGGGAGGCCTTCAGTGGTGTGTGGGGTGGGTTCTGGTGACCTGGCTCAGTCGGCACTCTCCTTTGGATGGAGGACTCTGGAGTTCCGGGGGGGGGGGCCTCTTCTCAAGCTTTGCTCCTCTCTTCACACCGCAGTACCGGGAGCTGCAGACGCTGGCTGGGAAGCACGGGGATGACCTCCGTGTCACGAAGACAGAGATAACTGAGGTGAACCGGAACATCCAGAGAATCCAGGCTGAGATTGACGCCTTCAAAGCCCAGGTATGGGCTGCACTGGGATTGGAGAGGTTCCTGGGGCACTTTTGGGTGAGAGGAGATAATGCAGGAAGGAGCGAGGGATCTGAGGGTCAAAGAAGAAATCTAGCCCAGAGCTGGGGAATTGGAGGGGCAGCTACTGTCCAGCGTCTCAGACCTCTGGGGATTGAAGAGGACTGAGGAAGTCTCTGGAGCCATGAAACAGGTCAAAGGGGCAAGTAGGTTGGGGTCCAGGATGGGTCTCCCCATCCTATTTTTTTTAAGATTTTATTTATTTATGCATACAAGACCTGGGGTATAAGCCAGAGGTGTGGGGGTGAGAGGATTCACCAGAGACAGAGCAGGGAGCAGAACAGGAAGATCTACTGAAGTACACTGCTGAGGGGAGCAGCAGGCAGGCAGGAGAGGTCTGCATGTGGGTCAGCTCCCTGCCAGGGATCAAACTCACCTGCAGTGGCTGCAGATGCTTCATAGTGTGGTGCTTAACCCCTTGTGCCACCAGGGAGGTGGGAGGCCCCCTCCTGCATTATTTTATTTGTCATATATTAGGGTCGGTTTGGGCTGTGTCCTTTAAGGATGTATAGAGAGCAAAGATCTAGTCTGATTAGTGTTCAGGTGAGAAGCTTGTGTGGGCAACTGCCTGGAAGGTGCTCATAGTTCCCATCCTGCTTCTGAATCTCAGTAGGCCCATTTTCTTCGAGCTGGGTGGAGTTGGTTAGTCTAGGTCAAGGAGGGGTCCCTAAAGGAAGGGTGGGTGAGGGAGGAGGCAAGTGACTCCTGTTTCCCTTCCCCAACAGAGAGCTTCCCTGGAGGCCGCCATCACCGATGCTGAGCAGCGTGGGGAGCTGGCCATCAAGGAATCCAAGGAAAAGCTGGTGCAGCTGGAGGCCGCCCTGCAGAAGGCCAAGCAGGACATGGCCCGCATGCTGCGCGAGTACCAGGAGCTCATGAGCACCAAGCTGGCCCTGGACATCGAGATCGCCACCTACCGCAAGCTGCTGGAGGGCGAGGAGAGACGGTGGGTATAGGGCCTCTCCTATTGGCCCTGGCGCCCCATTCCTGCAACCTGGGTGGGGAGGGACTTGAGTCCTGTTATCTTGGGACAAGGGGTAAGAGTTGGTCCTGATGTTGCATGTGTCCTCTGGGTGCAGGCTGGAGTCTGGGATGCAGAACTTGAGCATCCATACCAAGACCAGCGGCTACTCAGGTGAGTGTGTTGGCCTGGCATTCTGGGCTGGGGGCCGGGGGTCAGGGGGGCAGGAGAGCAGGAGGGCAGGATCTTTGATTCATTTTCTTCTTATGTAGCTGAGGAACTTGGTGCCCAATTAAGTGTCTGGTCTACATTGCTGATAATAAAGTTTTGCCCCACTCTGCTCCTGGTTTTCTCTGACAACCTTGGAGTAATGAACCAGGGCACTTCCCTGCAGGGAGTGTCTGGGAGAATGGGGCCTGGGGCCTGATGTGTGCCTGAGTTCCGTTGCTCAAGTGGCTGCTTCTGTCTTGACCAGGTGCTGTGGCCTATGGGGGCCTCATGAGCCCTGGCCTCAACTACGGCTTTGGATCTGGGGAGCCCCTCAGCCCCCACAGGGCCGTGGTTGTGAAGAAGACTGAGACCCATGATGGGAAGCTGGTGTCGGAGTCATCTGATTTCCTGCTCAAGTGAACGGCCACTGCAGCCCCTCCCAGCCTCACCCCAGAGCGGTCCGAGGGCTGTGGGAAGGGAGCTTTGGCAACAGGAGACCTGTTGGCTCCTCCTTGGGAAGTCTACTGCCTGGGGTAGCCCCTGCCCATGCCCCCAACTAAAAGTTAAGTCTCATGTTTTTTTCCAAAATAAAATTTCAGCTGGCTCTGTCCACCTACCTTGCTGTGTGCAGCCTTTGTTCAGGGGTGGGAGAGCGGTGGTCTGGAGTCTCCTTCCTGGAATCAGAGCGAGGTGGGCACTAGGGAGAAAAGTTTGGCCTGTTCCAGGCTGTTCCCAGGGGCTTCTTTGCTGAAAGCTGATTGATACTGGTTAATGAGCCCTCACATATCCCATTTCATTTTATCTGGGCAGTAAACCCCAAGAGGTAGGTAGAGCAGATTTTAGATGATTTTATCAGGTGGTAGTTGTTGTTGGGCCTCACAGGAAGTTGGCATCAAGACTACTTACAGGTCAGCATAGCCAGGCCTGGGCAGACCAAGTAATTGACCTAACTAGAAAGTGGCCCATCTGGGATTTGAACCCAGGAACGTCCAGTTCTCAAGCCCGTGTTTCTTCTCAGCCGGGCATGTGGTGTTTCCTGGTGGCTGGGGATGTCTTTACCATCTTCATTCTTTTGCAGCTGGGGACTGAGGAGTTCTGGCTTTCCCATCTCCTCAGAGGCCCAGAGTTCATTCGTAGGGGTAAGGGTGGGCCACACACCACTTTTTAGAAGCCAAGATAACATGGGCTTTGGTATTGATAGGTAAGTGGTCTCTCCCCGGCTCCACTCAGTCTCACCCACCCTGCATTGATCTGCCCTCTCATACGCAGTGTATGTGTGTGAAGGGTGTGTGCGTTCTGTTTGCGTACGGAGGGTGTCTTTGTGTGTATGCTGTGTTCAGGCCCCGTGAAGTGTGCAGAGGGATCTGCCCATGTTTTGTGAAACACAGTGTCCAGGAGCAGTGTCTGTAGTCCCCCTCCCCCACCGTGGAGTTCCAGGCTGACATGCTGGCCTCTGGACACTAGGTTAAGTGTGGACAAAGCCTTAACTTGTCATGGTTGACATGGGGCATTTTCAGACTTTCTGAAACACTAAGGGAGAATAAAACATGCAGAGGGGACAATAGTGGGGACAGCCTGGTAAGGAGGGTCAGGTTCATTGTCTCGGGGGGTCTCTCAGGGTCCCAGGCTCCCCATCCCTGGTTCCCACCCAGGGAACCTCTCATTACCTCCCTAGCCGCCCACGGCAATGGAGCTGCTTCCAGACTGCCCAGGCAATTCCCCCTCGCACTCCCATGTCCCTGTGTTCAGGATTCCATTACAATAAAGGACTTCAGATTTCTGCGATAAAGCTAACTACCATTTTCTCAAGTAGCGGCTCTCTGTTATGGCAGTGGCTCACAGGAAGAAATTCATTCTTTTTTTTTTTTAAATATTTATTTATGCATACAAGAGCTGGGGTACAAGTGAGAGTTCAGGGAGGTGAGAGGATTCACCAGAGACAGCGGGGAGCAGAACAGGCAGACTGACTGAAACACACTGCCGAGGGCAGCAGCGGGCGAGGCAGGAGAGGTCTGCTGCGCCATGTGGGTCCCCTCCCTGGCCGGGGATTGAACATGTGCTGCAGTGGCTGTGGATGCTTCACAGAACATTGCTTAACCCACTGTGCCACCAGGGAGGCCCAAGAAATTCATTCTTATCGCAACCTGCAAGCTTTTATATATGTAACTGAAACAACAATTTCATAAACAAATACCAACCTTCCGTCTTCTGCTCATATGTGGCAGGTTCCTAGGAACTGGAAGGGGGTGCTAGAGCCTGGGAGAGGTGTTGTGCCTGGTGGGGGGGGCCCCCTGCTCACTGAGACACCAAGTCAGTATTTTCAGTTGAGCCTCACCAGCTGCTCCCTGGAGGCCCTGCTCTCTTATCAGCTCCTGCCCCACCGTGGGGGTGTGTGGTGCAGCCCAGGACACACAGGTAGTCTCGAGTTTCTACGCCCTGTGTGTCTGCTCAGGGAAAGGCAGGGATCTTCCACAGCGAACTGCCTGTCTGTTGGCCCTTCTCCTTCCTTTCCGGGTTTTTGTGTTCTTCGAGGACAATCAGATTTAGGAGACTCAGGCCTTTTATTGTTCAGTATTTAGACAAAGAGAACAGCGGGGTGACCACTTCTCCTTTCGATGAGGAAACCGAGAAAGGATGGGAATTAGGGTTTCTGAAGTGCCCATGTGATGGCACACGTTGGCCTCCTGACATTCCAACCCTGTGATGCTGGGAGGCAGGCATAAAGCCCTGTATGGAGGCTTTGCCTGAGGTTCCCTCCTCAGTGGCAGAAGTGGTGTCCTGACCTGGACCAGGCCTCTTTCGACAAGACTGTGTTGTACATACATGTGTGAGACAAATCTCAACGAATTTCAACCTTTTTTTCCCCCAAAGATTTATTTATTTATTCATTCATATAAGAGCTGGGGTACAGGCCAGAGGTATGGGGGTGAGAGGATTCACCAGAGACAGAACAGGGAGCAGAACAGGCAGATCTACTGAAACACACTGCTGAAGGGAGCAGCGGGCGAGGAAGGAGCGGTCTGCTGTGCCATGTGGGTCCCCTCCCTGGCTGGGAATCGAACTCATGCTGCAGTGGGTGCAGATGTTTCACAGTGCAGTGTTTAACTCCTTGTGCAACGGTTACAGGGCAACCCTAATATAAAATGGGTTTGCGGGCCTCCCCGGTGGCGCAGTGGGTTAAGCAACACACTATGAAGCAAACCGCAGCCACTGCAGCATGAGTTCGATCCCTGCTGCCGGCCAGGGAGGGG
>JAGFMF010011636.1:1463039-1480674 GCA_019455555.1 Galemys pyrenaicus
CCTCAGCAGTGTACTTCCGTTGATCTGCCTGTTCTGCTCCCCGCTCTCTGTGGTGAATCCTCTCACCCCCCTAAACCTCTGGCCTGTACCCCAGTGCTTATATGCATAAATAAATAAATTAAAAAAAAAAAGAAGAGGCAGGTGGACCAATATATACTGCTGAGGGGGGCAGCGGGCGAGGCAGGAGAGGTCTGCTGTGCCATGTGGGTCCCCCCCCTGGCCAGGGGTGGAACTCATGCTGTAGTGGCTGCTGAAGCCCCATAGTCTGGTGCTCAACCACTTGGACCAGCAGGGAGGCCCTATTTTATTTTTTAATTAAAAAATTATTTTGGGTTTATTGTATATTTAGGCATCTAAATTTCAAACACAGTGAGTAGTGCCAGCTAGTAGGTAGAGCATTGTATAAGACACAAGTAGTAGTCATCCATGAGAACAAAGTTCGTTAACACTACGGCACATAATTACAAACATGTAACACTTAATGACTTTCATTTTATGTTGTGCTTATCCTTGAAAACCTATTTGCTAAACTCTGAATACTAGTTGCCATAGTGTTTATTTGACCGCCATTTAGAAACATGAGTCTCCAAAGCAAAATCTGTTGCTATGGCCCTGGTTGAATGCCAAAGTTCCCATTCTAGAATGCCCTGGACAGTGGACAGAAGGAGCGAGAACTTTAGCACTGCTCTTGACCATGAAGGGAGAAATCTACTTGTAAGCCAAGTTTCAAATCATTCAGCCCCTTACCTGTAAAATAAAGATATTTACTTTTCATTGGTAGACTATAATCCAGAGTACAAGATTATAAATGGTTTCCATGGATGTGCTTTTCAAATTAGAAAAAAAAAACCCACACTATTGTTTACTGTTGTCACTGGTATGATTTTAGACATATTACATAACTATAGCTCTTCAGTTAGAGTAGAAAAAAGGTCAACATATTTTGTGATAAACACATACATCTATATGAGGCTCTTGTTTTAGCAGGACCAGCTCTGTTACCTTCTGACATACCCCTCTATGCCTGGTGAGGAGTCCAAGGGACCAACGAGGTACACCCTCCCTCCCTGGCGAAGCCTGGGTCTCCTGGGCTCTGTCCAGATCCCTGAACTTACTTTCAGGAACTGTTTGGCTACTTCCCCAGGTCCTGCTTACTGTACGCTACTAATCCTGACCATGATCATGTATGTGTGTGTGTGTGTGTGTGTGTGTGTTGAGGGGGATGGTTGACTTGGCTGTTTGGGGAATGTCTAGAATTGCATTGTCCATCCAGGCAGCTACTAGCCACCTGTAGCTACTGAGGACTTGAAATGTGGCTGAATTAGGGACCTCCCTGCTGGTGTAAGGGGTTAAGCACAGCACTATGAAGCATCTGCATCCACTGCAGTTCGAGTTTGATCCCCCACCAGGGAGGGGACCCACATGGCACAGCAGACCTCTCCTGCCTCGCCTGCTGCTCCCCTCAGCAGTGTACTTTGATCTTCCTGTTCTGTTCCCTGCTCTGTCTCTGGTGAATTCTTTTACCCCCACACCTCTGACCTGTACCCCAGTTCTTGTATGCATAAATAAATAAATAAATAAATCTTTTTAAAAAAAGTGGCTGAATTACCATGTGCTCTTAGTATAAAGCACACACTAGACCTTGAAGGCAGTATGAGAAAAAATGAATATAAAGTATTAATAATTTTAAATAATGAGTTTATGTTGAAATAATATTTTGGGTATACAGTTGGCCCTTGAACAATGGGGGACTGATTCCCCCTCAGCCCTTTCAGTTGAAATTCCACCTATGACTTACAGTCAGCCCTCCACATCTGTGGTTGTTGAATCCTTGAATGTGAAGCCTGTGTACAGCGAAAAAAAAAAGATCTGCTGATAACTAGATTCATACTATTTAAATTTGTGTTGTTCAAGGGTTAAATAAGTGTACATTAAAAATTAAGCCTTCCTATTTCTTTTTACATTGTGAGTGTGGCTAATAGAAAATTTAAATTAAAAAAGCTGCATTTGTCGCTCACATCATAGGCCTAATATAGACAAGAGTTGGAAGAGTTGCAAGGATGTCCACAGGCTCGTGTGTGGAAATATGGGGGTGGACTGGCTGTGGAGTTGGGGTCAGAAGAGCGGGGGAGCTGGGAGCACCCTCAGGTACCCTTTTCTGCTTCCCCAAAGCTGGGGCCATGCCCAGGCAGTCTCTTTACTCCCCCACTGAAGATGTGTGGGAATGTGGGTCCAGAGCGTTAGAACTTTATGTGTGCACCAGAAACCTGAAGTCTGAAATTCCAGATTTTTAAATGTTGGTGGTTAAAATGTTTAAAATATGCACCATTGACTAAGATCACCAAGCCAAACAAATCTTTGGAATAGCTGGACAAAGAACAAAGGAAACCAAAAGGATGATACAAAAGATCAATAAAACTAAGAGCTGGGTCTTTGAAAGGATAAATAAAATTGATAAACCTTCATCTAGGCTCACTAAGAGAGAAAACCCAAATAAAAATAGTCAGCAATGACAAAGGTGAAACACAAATAGCAAGGGTTATAAGAGACTGCTATGAACAAATTGGACAACCTAGAATAGACAGATTTTAGAATGAAACAACCTTTCGAGATGGAACCAGAATGAAATAGACAGTTTAACAAACCAATCACAAACACAGAAGTCACAAGAGTAATCAACAGTTTTCCTAAGAACAAAAACCCAGCACCATGTGGTTTCACCAGTGAGTGTCACTAAACTCTCAAAGAAGATTTAGTACCTATCCTCCTCAAACTCCAGAAAAATTGAAGAGGGGAAAAAACTCCCAAACACATTTTATGAGGCCAACATTACCTTGATTCCCAAACCAAACAAAAGTAAGCGCGCACACACACACACACACACAACCACCCCCCTCCCAAAAAAACCTTACAGATATCGCTGATGAAAGTGGATACAAAAATGATCCAAAAAACATTGGCAAGTCGAACCCAGGAATGTATGAAGAACTTCATTCAGTCATGATCAGGTGGGATTCAGTTAGGGAGGCAAGGGTTATTAAACATATCATGGTCATACAGTGTCATCCACCACGTCAATAAAAGGAAAGGTTAAAACTTAAAAGTTCATTGCAGTAGATGCAGGAAAAGCACTTGACAAGATTCCACATCCATTATGAGAAAAACTCTCAATAAAATGTGAATAAAAGGAACTTACTATAATAAAAGACAAGTAGATGACAAACCCACAGCAAACATTGTACTCACTGGTGAATAACATTTCCCTTAATAGCTGGAACAAGACAAGGATGTCTGCTTTCGCCACTATTATTCAACATAGGATTGCAAAGCTTAGCCAGAACAATAGGCAAGAAAAAGACAAAAAGAATCCAAATTGGAAAAGAGGTGAAACTGTCACAATCGGTAGATGACATTATAATATACATCGAAGATTCTAAAGACACTACCAAAACACTTCTAGAAACAATAAATGGATACAGTAAAGTGTCAGGATACAAAATCAATACACAGAAATCTGTTGTATTCCTTTGCAGACAATGAATTAGAAGAAAGAGAAATTAAGAAAACAATTCTATTTACAGTTGCACAAAAAGGATGAAATACCTGGCTGTAAACTTAACGCAGACGGTGAAGGAGCTATGTACCAAACTATAAGACACTGTTAAAGGAAATAGAAGAGGACACAAAGAAATCAAAAGATATCCTATGTTCATGTCTTGGAACAACAAATATTGTTAAAATTGCCATATTTGGTTCACTCCTGGATTTTGGCACCAATTAAAAGGGCCATATTACTCAAAGCAATTTATAGATTTAATGCACTACTTATTAAAAAAACCAATGACTTTTTTTTAAGAAAACAGAACAAACAATTATAGAATTGGCAGAGAACCACAAAAGACACCCAATGGCCTAACCATTCCTGAGAGAAAAAGAAGAAAAATGGAGCTATTACACTCCCTGACTTCAAACTGGATTGCACAACACAGCACAGTAATAAAAACAACCTAGTATCAGAATAAAAACAAACACACAGGCCAGAGTTCAGAAATAAACCTATACAAATGGGTACAGCGAATCTTTGACAAAGTTACCATGACCACACAATGCAAAAAGGGAAAGTCTCTTTAACAAATGATGTTGGAAAATTTGGATAGCCTCATGCAAAGGAAAAAAAAAAAGGACACTAGAGCCATATTAACTCCATACACAAAAATTAATTCAAAATGGCTTAAAAACTTGGAGACCTGAAACCATAAAACATAAAAGAAAACATAGATGATGCACTCCTGGACATCAGTCACAGCTATATTTGGAGAAGCAACTCCAACAGCAAGGCAAACAAAAGGAAAAATAAATGAATGGGACTATATCAAACTGAAAAGGTTTTGTATTGAAAAAGAAAAAAAAAAACACCACAAAAACAAAAAGGCAACCTCCAGCTCAGGAAAAATATTTGCGTATCACATGATGCACAAAGGTTTCATTTCCAAAGTACATAAAGACCTCCCAGCAACAACAAAACAAACAACCTAATTAAAAAATGGGCAAAAGATCTAAGCAGACCCTTCTCTAAAGACAACCTTCAGATGGCAACAGGCACATGAGAAAGTACTCAGCATCACTTATCCTAAGGGAAATTCAGTCAAAACCACAATATCACATCACCCCTGTGAGAATGGCCCATCTCAGAAAGACTGGAAACAACAAATGTTGGCAAGGATGTGGAGAAAAAGGAAGTCTCATCACTACTGGTGGGAATGTAACTTGGTGCGATCTCCGTGGAAAACAGCAAGGACATTCTTTTAAAAATAAATACAGGGCCTCCCTGGTGGTGCAGCGGGTTGAGCGCTGCACTGCAGTGTGAGTTCCATCCCCAGCCAGGGAGGTGACCCACATGGCTCAGCAGACCTCTCCTGCCTCGCCCGCTGCTGCCCTCGGCAGTGTACTTTTCAGTAGATTTGCCTGTTCTGCTCCCTGCTCTGTCTCTGGTGAATCCTCTCACCTCCCTGGACTCTGGCCTGTACCCCAGCTCTTATATGCATAAATAAATAGATCTTTTTAAAAAATACAAATAGAAATACATATGATCCAGGAATCAACTGCTAGGGATTTACCCAGAGAATATGAAAACTCTGATACGAAAGGATTATGTACTCCCAAGTTCCCAGCAGCGTTTTAACAACAGCCAAGTTATGGAACCTAACTGCCCACAGACAGGTGACTGGATGAAGAAATAGTGGAATATATACACTCAATGGAATACTCCTCAGCTATTAAAAAAGATGAAATAGTGCATTTGGAACAAAATGGATAGATTGAAGTGATTAAGTGAAACAAGTCAGAAAATGAGTTACTGGATGGTCTCATTCAATTGTAGAACATTGGTAACTTAAGACAAACTGGCAAACAGAACAAAAATAATTCTTAGACTCTGAAAAATATACAGGTTACCAAAGGGGATGTGTGGGAGCGGGTTTGGAGAGGATGGAAAGAGAGGGGAGGGGAGGGGAGGGAAGGGAAGGTGTAGGGCATTGGCATTGGAGTGGGTGGAGGGTGAGTGAAACATGTGCACAAATGGAGGTGTGAACTGTATGCCCAAAATTATGTAGTTATGCACATGACTGGTAAATCAATAAAATTTGAAAAAAAAATATATATAAAAGGAAGAAATAACTTTGGGTTCTGGTTCAAAGCAGAGAGACATGGCTGGTCTTGGTTTTCACAGCTGCAGCGGGTGCCTGCATGGAGAAGTACAAGAGAGGCTGAGAGCAGAGGTGGCAAAATCTCTACAGTTCCTGCATCCATTTGCCAGAATTTGAGAGTTCAGTCACTGGCGCTGGGGAGCAGTGGACCTGCGGGACACAGTGGGCCCTGAATGTTTATCTTTCCTGGCAACCTTCTGTTCAGCTGTCGGGATTCTTTGTGAGCAGTACAAGAAATGTCCACTTGGGGGCAGCAGAGGAGCAGGGAAGAAGCCGCTGCATCGTTCCTCGGAGCAGAGCTAGACAGCCCCACACAGCCTTCCCATTTCTGGAGCAGAGCTGGAAGGCTTTTGGGTTGCAGGCCTCCACTAGCCCACAGGGTGCTTTTGTGCAAGTCGGAGGAAGCGCTCATCCTTGTGGGAGATGCCACCCTGGGTCCGGATATGGCTTGGCAAGTGGAGCTTGGGTGGACTGCAGTTGCATCCACCTACGCCCTGCATGGCTTGGCACCCCAGGGTCACTGTGGTATGCAGGGGGTGTGAGGAGTTGTGAGCTGAGAGCACAGAAGAGCAGTGGGGCAGTCCTGCTGCTGCAGGTGTGTGTCGTCTGCTGGGCGCTGGAGGTTTGAGTACTAGGTGAAAGGTGGCAGGGGCTCCCCTAGAGGGCGCCACAGGACGGGTTCCTGGTTGCTGCTCCTGCCTTCCAGTAGGGGACAGGCTCTGGATTCCAACAGCTGAGCAAGGCCTGGGAGGTGAACCTGGGGAGGGGCATGGCGTGGGCAGGTCCCTGGAGGCCGCGAGCCATGTGAGTGGAGGGGTCTCGGCTCTGGAGGAGGGGACTCCCGCCTGCGAAGCACAGGCGTCAGCGGCCAGAGGCCTGCTGTTTTGGCGGCTCAGAGAGGGGGGTCAGCGAACGCCTGGCAGAGCCAGGGGAGGACTTCGGTGTCTGGGCTGTGCGCCTGCCTCCCTGGTGCTCCCTCAACTTGCTCCTGGTCAGTCACAGCCCCGCCCGCAGTCCTCCCTGGAGACACCTAAGCCGTCCAGCTTGGCTTCAATGTCCTGCTGGACTTGCTGAAGATCTGTCTGTGCAGCCACCACCCCCCACACCCTGTTCCTGAGCTCCTTGCAGGGTCTCGGGGAGCTGGACACCCCCACACCACTCAGTCATCACATGTGCTGTCCCCCTCCCTATCTGCAACACATCTCCTTATTGGCCTATGGCGCGAACGTTTAATCTTTCTAACTTAGTGAGGATGCCATCTCTCTGAGTCCTCTGTCCCCTCTGAGGCACCCTCTGAACCCCCCGGACGCCGCCATGGCCTTTTTCATTGCACTGCAGTTTCCCCAGCAGATGGTGAGCTCCACCAGGGCCAAGTCTGCCTGGAAGGCTTCCCACGCCTGGCACCGTGAATATCTGTTGTTGGGTGCGTGGAAGGCCTGCCCGCCCGCACCCCGGCAGCTGCAGCCGCCATCACACAGGGCAGACGGGCGGGAGCGGGCGTGCCCGAGTGTGCTCTGCTGTGCGTGCGTGTGCAGGCGGGTGCGGTCAGTGCATGCACAGACGGCCCCAGGCCGTAGCCACGGAGCTGCTCACGTGGGCTCTGTGTATGCGCAGGCTCCGGCAGGCAGGGAGTCCATCCATGGGCACCTGAAAGGCGCCCTGCACCCGGTGTGGGAGTTACTCAAAACCACTTTTTTCCTGGAAGTATAACACCCATACAGAGAAGGGCTCCTGCCAACACACCCCCTGCTACAGTTCACAGCCCAAGAAGCAGAACAGGACCTGCCCCCAAAGCACACAGTGGGGGGCTTTAAAATGCCTTTTGCTTGATTTTCAAGCCAAGAGGAACAGAGAGCGGCACCCGGGTGGAGAGTCGGGGCCTCTCAGACCTGCCTGTCTCCCCTCCAGGGCCTGGGCTTCTGGGAGCGTTACTGCTGCCATTTTGTCACTGTCCCTTGCAACCTCAGACTGCAGGCCCAGACCTGCGTCTCCCCCCTAGTCCGCTTCGTGGGCCGCAGTGCCGTGCCGAGGCTCTGTGCTCGAGCCAGCTGTTGGCCAGCATCTGCTTTTTTCCCCCCAAGCCAGGGATTGGTCCGTGAGGGTATGGTTTCTGGTTCTTGGGGTGACATCTCCCAGCCCCTGGCCCCAGCCAGGCTTATAGTAGTTCCAGAATAGGAACAGAAAACATAGTTCAGAACAGGGACAGAAGGGAGAAAACAAAGCCCACCTCCACGTCCCAGAACTGCAAGCACAGGGGTGGGTGCAAAGATCTGCCCCTTCCACCGCTGTCCGAGGCACAGCCCGGCGTGACTGCCCGGACAACGACCAGCCCCTGCAGGTGCTGCTGAGTCTGTGACCAGACAGGCTCAGGGGACACTTCTCCACTGTGCGGATTTTATGGCGACTGCCTAAGTGGGGCTTATGGGGTTTTGTGTGGCCAGGGGTGCTGGGACGCCAGATGGGGCAGCCTGGCAGGGGACGGCTGAGGGTGTGTTGAGGGACGCGGGAGAGCTGTCATATGTGGAGGGATAGACGTCTGGGTTAGGGCTGGTGGGCGAGATGCCGTGCACCCCACAGAGCTGGAGCTCAGAGTTTGCTGGCTATGCTCAGAAGTCACTGGGGGCCACTGCTGGAGAGGAGGGGTCAGCCGGAAGGAGAAGGGACAGGGGTGGTGCCTCTGGGCTGGCTGCCCCTTCTCCCTAGTGTCTGACCTGTGGGGTCTCCCTGCCCCTGCTCTGGGGCTCAGGCACCGCCTGCAGAAATGGGTTAGGTGGAGCCAAGCTGGGCCCAGATGCTGAGGTGGCAGGCCTGGGAGAGGGGGTGGGGCCGCGACATGCTGGAGCGGCGCCCTGCCCTGTGCTGAGCTGGCAGCTGGAGCTGGGAGCAGGCGGGGCCCCACCCAGGCAGGCTGGGGCAGGCAGGGCAGGGCCTGTCTCGAGCCAGGGGAGGGCCGGAGCCGATGGGGCAAGCCTGGGCCTTGTCTGGCTGCGCTGAGGGGCAGCAGTCTGTGCTGGGGGATTCCTTGTGTGAGGGGGTGTGTCTGTGCACCTACCCCTGTTTTGTATGTTTGATCTGCAGGTGCATTGGTGCTCCTTGACTGTTGCAGACACGTACCGTGGACCTGTGCGAGGGGCCCGGCTGGCTTTGTGTGTGTGATCGGCTCCTGGGCCTGTTATGTGAAGGTCTCGAGTGGACGGGTATTTGTGAGCAGAGGGGCAATGGTTGGCTATGGCTGTCCAGCGTGAGTGGGTATGGGGAGGGGAGGGTCGGATTTCCTGGGCTGGGATAGGCCAGGCCCCAGGACCAGTTTGTTCCGGAGACAAATTCACATGTTCGTCCCAGTCCCCCACCAGCCCTTCTGGGTGGCGTTTTCTGTGTGACTTTGTGATGACCCACAAACACGGTGAGTCCGTGTGTTGTGACTCCATTGTTCTTGTTCTTGTGTTGGTAGCAATCCTATAAACCATGCGTCCAGCCCGTGAGACACATATGTGTAAGTGTGACACACTCTCCTCTTTGTGTGTGTCTTTGTGCTAAGACTCCTACAAAACACTGGGTTTGTGTGTGTGAGTTTTAAAGGTTTACTTATGTATGCATACAAGAGCTGGGGTGCAGGCCAGAGGTACAGGAAGTGAGAGGACTCACCAGAGACAGAGTGGGGAGCAGAACAAGCAGATCTCCTGAAACACACTGCTGAGGGGAGCAGAGGCGAGGCAGGAGAGGTCTGCTGCGCCATGTGAGTCCCCTCCCTGGCCAGGATGGAGCTGCAGTGGCTGCCAGTAGCTTGATAACACTGTGTCTTTAACCCCTGTGCCACCGAGGAGGCCCGGTGCAGCTGTGTGGGAGCCTGAGGTCACTGTGTGCATGTGTCCCACCATGTGCAGTAGTTGAGTGTCTCTCCTGCGCCTCTTCCCACGGGGACCTGGCACCGTACCCTGTTGCTTCCTTCAAAGCCCATGGGGGCCGACACTCAGCTTCTTTCTGCTCCCTTCCCTGGCTCCCCCTCCGCAGCCATGAGGGACCCCCCTTTGGCACGGAGACCCTGGGTGACGTTGAGAACGAGGACAACTGTGGAGTTGGTGGATTCCTCCACATTTGCTTTGGGGTTGTGGGGCCAGAGTGGGGCCACTCAGGGCTCAGGGGTTTAGGGAGCAGCACCAGGGGTGGTGGAGTTATGCTCTAGAGTCAGACAGGCCAGTGTTCAAACTCAGACTCTTCGCATACTGCATCTGCGTGCCCTTGGGCACCTCTGTCCTCAGTTTCTCCATTGTTTATTTTGGAGCTGCTCTGAGAAGCAATGGACTGAAGCTCCTAGTGTGGGGCCTGCCCGCAGAGTCTGCAGGACACGGTGCCTTTTCGTGTTAGGGGGCTGCTGTGGGATCACTTCAAGACCCTGTGAGAAGGGCTGCCGGGTGGGGTGGGGGGCTGGAGTCTGCAGGGCGGCATCTGCCTTCTGCCCTCCAGTGCCCGCAGTGTGGGTGGAGGTGCGCGAGTGGAACGCCGGGAATAAGCCCCACAGGCTTGCCCCAGTCTCTGAGCCCCAGACCTTGTGCCCATCTCGGAACCATAATGAGGGCATTCAGGGGTGCGAGGGTGAGGTGCTAAGACGATCTTGAAATGGGGGTCAAGGGGTGACACCCTCAAGGGAACAAAATGTAGATCCCAGAGGACCGAAGTCCATCAGCGGGACCCACGAAGCCCTGAGGGAGGGAGGCAGACCAGCCCCGGAAGCGCGGGCACCGGACGGCTCTCCCCTCCAGAAGGCTGAGAGCTCCCAAAGGCGCTACATTCCTTCCCCCACTTCCCTGGGGAGGACGCGAACCGGGCAGGCGGCAGGCCTGCTTCCCTGCTGAGTCAGGCTGTCCCGGCTTAGCGGGGCGGGTCTTGGGTGGGAAGCGGCTGGGCGCGGGTCCAGCTCCACGGGTGGGGTGCGGGGTGAGTCACCGCGCAGGGCCGGGCGAGGAGCCGCCCAGGGCCCAGCGGTGGAAGGCCGTGGGAGCCAGGTGCCCAGCCAATCCGAGGCTGCCACCCGGCCAGCGCTCTGGCCCCGCCCCCGCGGGCTCCCGGGTTCCCAGGGCCGCCCCCACCGCAGCAGGCTGCTCGCGACCCCTGACCCGGCCCCCAGACAGAGCCAGGGTCCCTGCTCTGGAGGGAGGCGGTAGGAGACAAACACGGGACTCTCAAGGAAGAGACCTCCGGGGCTAGGAGTCAGCGCCCCCGGGGCCTGCTCCCTGCCATCCCACCGCTGGGAGAGCCGGGGCGCCCCTCAGGACTGGGGGATATAGCCTGCCCCCGGTTCCCTCCTGCCGCCCTGAGCGCTGCCCGGATGGCCTCTGCAGAGGACACTCGGGGCCTCCTCAGGGTCCAGGTGGCCTTCCCTCTGGGGCTCAGGGCTGTCCCTGCCTCTCTGTGGCATTTTCTGTCTCCGTGACAGACATTCTCTGTCCAGAATCAGCTGCGCACATACTCCGTTTTCTGCCTCAGTAGGCAAGGCGGCCCTTCGCAGGATTGTCGTTCCTACCACTCTGGCGGCCGGCTCCTGGGCCTGGCCTGGCCAGCACCTGGGCCTGGACACACAGCCGCCCACAGCCGAGCAGGCGCAGGCGAGCAGGGCCACGGACACACGCGTGGGCCGGTGTGAGGCTCAGATGCTCACGCTGCAGGCGCACAGGGAAGGGGCCGCAGGAAAGGCAGCGCCCGGCACTGTCCCTTCCTGCTTTCCTGACTTTGGTGGACTATTGAGCCCCTCCCATTGTTTTCCTATCTGTAAAGTGGGAATAACTGGAATAACCCTTACTTCTAGGGTTGTTGTTCTAGGGTCTTGCTTCTAGGGTTGAAGACTGAAGGGAGGAACACCTGGAAAATGCCTGTATGTTATAATAACTCGATAAGTGCCAACTTGGAATTCCCAAGCCCACTTGGACACATCCACGCAAACCCTCATGGACACACACACACACACACACACATCCCAAACTGCAGATGTGGATACATATGCAAGGACCAGGTGTGTTTACACACAGATAAACAGACACAAACAGCACCCCCCGGAAAACAGCAACCCCCGCAACAACCATAAAAGCAAGTTTTACTACCCAGGGTGTGATGGGAACAGCCGGCCCAGCTGGGCGGGGGGTGGAGGCCTCCGCGTCGGGCGTGCCGCTCAGCCGCAGGGAGAGGACGCTTTCATTCCTCCAACACACCCCTCTCTGTCCCCCCAGATCAGTCACCCCATCCTTTCTCCACTGTCACCTGGAATCAGGCCCCACATTCTCCCAGCAGCCAGAGCCACAGGGTGGGGCCCCCAAGGATGAGTGCCCCATGTGTTTGGGGGTCATGACAGCCTGACATTCTCGGGAGGGCTTGGGGTCGGCAGAGGTGGCCATCCCCGTCTCTGTTACTGCTCTGGGCTGCTGGGTTCTGGAGGGTCCTGGTGCTGGAAATTTAGCTTCTGGGCCTGGAAGCAGCCAGGGAGGATGCCCTCTGGGCCCAGGCCTCCTGGGCTGGGGGCAGGTTTCGGGTGGCTTCCTTTTACCTTTTATTTTATTTGAATTGTGGTTAGAACACAATGAGATCTACCCTCTGAGCAAATGTTTGCATGTGAAGTACAGTAATGTCAATAGAGGCACATCGTTGTGTGGAATTCTCTGGAACTTACTCCTCCTGTGTAACTGAGCAGTCTCCTGCTTTGCTTGTGCTTCCCACCTCCAGCTGCTGCCCTCCCTACCCTCCGAGACGGGGACACTGCAGACCCTTCTCTGGACTCCGGGAAAGCTGGAAGAACCCCGCTCCAGTTTCGGGGATGAGAGCCCTTTCCTGAGAAGCCACGGCCGCACCAGCCTGGTCTCCCTCTTAGCACTTTCCTGTCACCTTGGAGTCCTTCTCCTTAATGGGCCCAGGAGGACACTGGACAGTCCTAGGACCTAGGCTGTCAGAGCTGTCAGGGACCCAGGTCACGCACACAGTGGGTGATTCTGTAGAAGCGGCAGTGGGAGAGAGCCAGGCCTCTGGCCTTCTCTCCAGCAAAGCCCTGTCTCGATGGTGCCGTCTCGGCGGCCCCGGCCTCGGCCCACGTCCATTCTCACAGTGAGCAGGCCTGTGCCTCCCATGAGCCGTGTGCTCCTCGGAGCTGGGCTTGGGCTAGGGCAAGGGCACGCGGCAGACCCCACCTGATGGAGACGGGAGGTGCCAGGCCCAGAGACGCAAATGCCACGGCAGGACTTGAACACACCAGACCGGGAGGGCCTCACGGACTTGGGGAGTCTGCCAGGCAGTTGCCTGGAGGAGGGCTTTTTGGGGGGCATGGGTGGGTTCGGGGGTAGCCTCCACACTGTGGGTTAAGGATCTTGAAGGAGGAGAATGAGGCTGCCTTCCTACTCTGGGGGCTGGATTCATGCTTGAGCACCAGGACTAGGAACTCTGCTTGGAACGTTGGGTACAACTGAAATGGTCAAAGGGGGGTCAGGGAGGGGTGAATGTCTTCCAGGCAGTGCCTGATGTAACACCTGAGAGTGTAAACCCCAGGGCTGAGCCACTGGTCACCTGAGGGGCTGCTCTTCCTGGACAAGGGGACAAGGGGCTGGCGCCACTAGCTCCTGTCCATCTCTCCTGCTCCAGCACAGCCCAGTTCAAGCTTCCCAGGGGCCTGCTGGTCCTCCGGTGTGCTGGGCCCTATCAGTGGGTTCTCAGAGGACAGGGACATCTTCTCAAGCACACCCCTCCTTTCCTGGTCTCAGCTCTCCTGCCCCCCTCTGCCCCCAGGCCAGGATGAGCCACAAGGGTGGGGCTCCCAGTTGGCAAGACCCAATTTTGCTGGCTGGGAGTTTTTCAGGGTGCTAATTAAAAGGAGCCACCCAGAGAGAATGACTTCACTTGTTCACACACACACCCTTCTGCCCTGCCCTCTCCTCTGCCCCCATTCACACGCCCAGCAGAGGCAGGGGCGGCGTGTGGAGGGAGCCCCGTGGGGAAAGCCTGGGTCGTGAGCACAGGTAGATGTCAACAAGCAAACTGCCTGCTCAGAGCATTTTTGACATTTTTTTTCTTAGTTAAATGTTGCAGTCGCTGCATTTTCCCTGCCACTTCCCTCCCAGCTGAACTGGGCAGGCAGAACTGGTCTGGAAGAGAAGGGAGCGAGGGGTGTTTCCCAGGCCCCCAGGTCACCCCACTACTGTGGGAAATGCTCCCCTGGTCTGACCTCAATCTGGCTGGGCTCTCTGTGCCCTGTGGGGTGAGGCTGCAGCAGGGGAGACCCCAGTCGGTCTACCTTTAGCACAGTCTGGGTGGGCTTCTGCCCATGTCTTCTTAACCCTTCCCATTCCCTAACTCCTTCCTTCTGTGGCTGGGCTCAGGATGGGGGTGTGCATCCCAGGTGGGCACTGGGGCAGATCCAGGGTATCCCAGCTCCCCAACATTGCTGCCTTGGCACTTGCTACAACCCACCTGACCCCCCTTGGCTTTGGGTAATTGGTGGGAGGGATGTGAGTTTTTAGGTTCTGCCAGGAGCTGGGGGAGACTCCACCACGCTTGTGGGACTGGGAGCAGAAGTGGGGCACGCTGGAGGCACAGGGAGGGGCTGGGCCACTGCGCACCCACATGTCTGGGGCGGAGCCCACACTGTCTGGGCCTCCCCCTCCATTCTGGGAACACCCTGCAGAGGTCGCCCTAAGCCAGGTTTCCTCCCTGCAGCTGCCTTACAGGCGGCTCCTAAGGGCTCTGCTGGGACCCTCTGGCCCAGCTCAGGCTTTCTTCCCTCTCACTCCCCTGCCCCGGGGGTGTCCAGGCCTCAGAAGTGCAGAAGGGTCAGGAGATAGGGCCAAACGACTGGACCTAGAGGCTCTGAAGTGACAGGCGGCCAGGAGGCCAGATAATCTGGCTACAGGTGACACACAGATGAGCTTGGCCTGCCAGCAGAGCCAGAGGTGCTGGGCCGCGGCCTCCTTCAGCAGCTCTTCGGCGTGGAGGGCTGTGTGCCCCGTTCTACCTGGCCTTCGGGCTCAGGACTCCGTTTTGTTCCCCCTTCCCTCTCAGAAACCAGCTGTGCTAAGCTTGAGCTAAGTGCCTGAAATCTCACTTACTTGTCCTGATAACCCAGTGGGGCCACTGTCCTCGCTGTCACCCGGCCTCCTCTGTAGATGGCTAGTGTTCCCCAGTGTCTCCCACTCCCTGGGAACCACCAGTTGTCAAACAGGGTTGAACAGGGTGTAATGGGACCCCCGACTCAGCCTCTGATGCTAAGAGGCCATTGGAGCAGTCCCCTGCCTCTGTGAGAGGCCTGGGCCTGCGTCTGCTGGCCCCCCGCCCCTAGAGCCCCTCAGTCCTTTCTCCCGTGGAGCTAGTGGCTGACCGCCATCCGCTCCTGCAGGCTAGCTCATTCTCCTGGTGGTGGGCAGGCTGTCCAAGGAGGTTAAAAAACATTCGTTTTTATTTATTATTTTTTTAAATTAATGAGGTACCATTGTCTACATCTCTGTTAATATGTTGACAGTGTAGGTTTTCTCCCACCACCAGGCCCCCACAGTCCTCCATCCACTGCAGTCCCTTTTATTTATTTATTTAAAGATTTTTATTTATTTACACATAGAAGAGCTGGGTACAGGCCAGAGGTACCGGGAGGGTGTAAGAGGATATACCAGAGACATAGTGGGTAGCAGAACTGGTGGATGGACTGAAACACACTGCTGAGGGGAGCAGCGGGCGAGACAGGAGAGGTCTGCTGCACCATGTGGGTCCCTTCCCTGGCTGGGGATTGAACTCATGCTGCAGTGGCTGTAAATGCTGCAGTGGCTGTAAATGCTTCATAGTGTGTTGCTTAACCCACTGAGCCACCAGGGAGGCCCCTGCCCTTGGGCTTTTGACCAGGTGTTCCCTGCACTTGCTGGGCCTGCGGAGGCTGAGGGGCCCAAGGTGGGGACGGGTGGGGCTTCTCTGCCTTATCCTCCAAGTGCTCTGTCCAGCCCCCAGCGGCACCCTCAATCCCAGTCCCTTCCCCAGGATTTCCTTCATTCCCCTGCCCTGCTGTCTCCCCATTTCTACACTCCCTGGCCCCTGCCCAGCTCCTGTTCTTTGAATCTTTAGCCAGGTGTCCCCTTTTCAGTGCCACCTCCAGACACCTTGGCTGGTCACTCTGGGGTCCCACTGAGTTCCTCCCCACAGGCCCAGCACTTGAGTGACCCTTTGCGGGCAGAGGCATTGGGGTATCGGGGCCTGGCACAGTGCTCGGCATTGCTCAGCTGCCCAGGAATTGGACCCAGGAAGCTGCCCAGCACCTGGGCTCCTTGGTCTGGGACCTCTGGCTCAGCAGGGTCTGAAGGCAGATGGCCCAGGCCTTTTCGGGGTAGTGGTGGCATAGTGGCTCTGGGGGCCAATTTCTACCATCTCTGTGCCCCACTTTCTGCCTTACTGCCTGTACCACTGTCCCGGCTCGGTGCTGCAGAGTCCTGGGTTCCCCCTCTCTTCTTTTCTTCTGTAAACACCCTCTTTCCCTTTCTTCCCTCTCCACTCTGCTACTCTGGGAGTCTTTGCTGACTGAATCAAGTTGTTCTGGTCTGAGATCGTATCTTTCACCTTTGGTTCTCCTCACCCCCAGGAAGGGGGAGAACAGAGGTGTCCACTCCATTGAAACAGACAGGCAGATGCAGACACAGATCTGGGGAAGGATCCAGGTTTTACAGACTAGATCTGGGTTCAAATCCAGACCACCGCTGTGATCTAAAATTTATTTAACATGACTGAGCCTCAGTTTCCCTACCTATGAGGCAGGTACCATAGGTAAAATATCTGGTGTGTCGTAGCTGTGCATCCAATGAAAACGATTCTTGGTGCATACGATGGCATATGGCTGGTTTCCCGGAGGAGAGGTCCTCTCTGGAACCTCTAGATGAAAGGAGAAGTCCTTGTTAACGTGCAGTCCTTGCCTTCAAGTGGGCCTTTCTCTATTTGATGGAGTGGCGAGGTGAGATGGAGTGCCTGCCTCTGGGAAGGGGCTGAGTGGGGGTTCTGAGCTGCACCCCTCTGCTGCCCCATGCCTAAATCCCCTCTGCCAGCAAGGTGCCGGCTGCTCGCAGGTAGGGGCAGGTAGGCAAAGTGCTCTCGAGCCTGTGGAGGGGTCTCGCCTCCCGGTCAGTGGCAGGGACCTGCCGTGGGTGCTTTCAGAGGGACTGGGGAGCTGGAGAGGGTGTGGGGACCGGCCACACCGAGTATTCTGGGGCGGGGTGGGGGTGCAGGGTGGGAAGGCTGGCACTGGTTTCCTTCCCTAAGTTTCGATTAGCGGGGTGGGGTTAAGGCTGGGCTCTGTTGAGTTAGCAGCTTTTCCCAGGAAGTTCGAAAGCTTCGAAGAGAGAAAAACATCAGATCAGTGCCACATCAAGCCGGGGGCACTGTCCCCTCAGTCTGGGGAAGCTTTGCCTCAGATGAAGCCCCCTCGCCGAGAGATGCATGCTTGGGGTGGGTCCGGGGCCTGTGGACATTCACATGTACCCTTGCACAACCACACCTCACACAGCCCTCTCACACACTCATCCTTGCACACCTGTCCAGTGTCTTCTGTGATACAGTCACAGAGCTGTATTCACACACAGACTCCACTCTCACAACTCCCCGCTGTCCCTTGCACACACACACGTAGTCCTACACAATCTTCCCAGTCTTTGCACATTATACTCATCCCCTGCACTTGTTGACAAGCCCCTCATGCGTACTCACGCACATCCACACATGTCTGTCTGTCTGTCTGTCCCCGTCCCCCCACAGGCTCCCTCCAACATGCCCCTCAGGTGTACTCACGCACATCCACACATGTCTGTTTGTCTGTCCTTGTCCCCCCCACAGGCTCCCTCCAACATGCCCCTCAGGTGTACTCACGCACATCCACACATGTCTGTCTGTCTGTCTGCCCCCGTCCCCCCCACAGGCTCCCTCCAACATGCCCC
>JAGFMF010011636.1:1481060-1556420 GCA_019455555.1 Galemys pyrenaicus
TCTGTCTGTCTGTCCCCGTCCCCCCCACAGGCTCCCTCCAACATGCCCCTCAGGTGTACTCACGCACATCCACACATGTCTGTCTGTCTGTCTGTCCCCTTCCCTCCCACAGGCTCCCTCCAACATGCCCCTCATGTGTACTCACGCACATCCACACACGTCTGTCTGTCTGTCCCCGTCCCCCCTGTGTATCAGATTGTCTGACGTACACAGTGGCCTGTGGAGTAGGCATTGCTATTCCCTTATAACAGCAGGGAACGTGGAGGCACAGAAAGTAAAAGTTTAGTAGCTCAGGCCACGCCGTCCAGAGTGGAGACAGCGTCTAAACCCTGGAGGCCGACCCATGCTCTTAACCATCAAATCTCTGTCCCTGAGCCCCAGCTTCATGCTTTTGCTCCAAGTACAACTTCTTCAGGCCCGCAGGAGCTAGCTAGCTTCCAGGAGGGCTTTGTCCCATGGATTTTTCCTAGTTTGAACCATTGCCCGCTGAGATTTTTCAAAGTCCAGAGAAATATTCAGGAACTGCAAGTAGGGGCCTTTTGGGGTCTCAGGCTTATATCCCCGTCATGCACCCGGGTGGCCGAGAAGAGACTCCAGGGACATCTCCTAACTTCCGGTCGGGTGTCGCGGCTCCTCCCGGCCGCTCCAGTTGCGGGAACCCGAGTCACCTGCAGGGGGAGTCAAGAGCGGGGGAAGCCGGTCTTGCCAGGGAGGGAATGCAGAGGTGGGTCGGCGCCCTGGGGAATCCTGGAAGGACTGCACTGCCCGACAAGCTTCTGGCTGGCACCCCTGGGCTGCGGTGCGCACAGGTGTGTGCGCGCGCGTGCGTGCATGTGCCTTCATAGGACTTCCAGAGACTTCCCTTCTGAAAAAGAAATGAGACTGGGTGAAAAACCGTGGGACTCCGTGCAAGGGAATACATATTCACAGTATGTAAAGGTGTGTTTATTGACACAGAAGGAGAAACCGGTTCTAAACCCATATACGTAATATGATCCCACTTCTGGGGAAAACATAGTCATATGAATAAACAGTGTTGACATTACAGTAGAATATATATATATAGCTATATCTATATATCTCTCTTTATAACCAGGATATACAAAAATCCAGGTCTTGGATTCTTTTCTGTTAATTTAATGCTTTATCTCTAGTGCTAGAACAGTACCTGGCATGTCAAAAATGTAAATATCATGAAAGATATTACTCATGGAAAAGTCTTGAAGGTTAAGCATCAGAATGTCAATAGTGATTATTACTTGGCAGTAGTAACAGAAAAGTTACTTTAAAATTTTTTAAAATTTTCAACAATGAGTTTGTATCATTTGGTATTCATATAGGAAAAAGAAGTGCCATAAAGCTTGGGATCTTCTTTTTATTCCACGTCTTTAAAACAACAGCCCAGCATTTAAGAAGCCAGGTATAGGGTAGGATCCTGTACACCCCCACATGACACCTCCCTTCCCCCCTCTCCCCCCTCTGCCTCCTCCCCGCCCACATACTGGCCCAGCTCCTGGTCTCATGTCACCACAGCCCACGAAGTCGTCGCAATGGCTGACTCAGGAGCCAGAGAGAGGCCTGTGCAGCCTGGCACTTCCTGCCCCTCTGCCAGGCCAGGCCAGCAAGCAGGCAGCTCTAGGGTCAGGCAGAACTTGACCCGCTGTTGTTGGGCTGCTGTTGCAGCAGGGAGGAGCGAGGCTAGACCTGGACACTTCCTGATGGTGATCAAGTGACCGGAGCAGGCCAAAGAGCTCCCAGTGCCAGGCTCCTTTCCTGGACGGAAGCAGGTTACGCTCTGTTCTTACCTGAAGGGGATTATTCACGGTATGAGAAGCACTGAGACGTGCTCAGTATATTGTTGCTAATAGCATCGTGAGCATGATGCAATGGGGGATGGGAGCCCTCTACCTGGGGATTCCCTAGTTTCATGGTTTGTCCTGCTTTCTGTAGTGCAGGATGAGGGGTTCTGGCCTCTAGGGTGCTAGTCCCCTCCTTGCTGTGTGTCCTGGGCAGATTGCCTTCCCTCTCTGGGCTTTAATTCCTTGTGCTGTGAAACAAGGACTTTGGACAAGGTCTCTCTGCTCTGACATTCGACACCTGGCAGGTGTGGCACACATGGGGGGTTTTTACTGTTGGGTATCTCTCCACTTGTAGGTGACGGTGATCTCGACTGAGCTCTGACTGGTCTGTCAGCAGCACACGGAGGCTGGCCCACAGGTAGCTGAGGTCAGGGCTTCTTCCTTACCTGTGTCTGCTCTTCCCAGTATGGTGGACTCACCTCCATGGGCCCATCACGAGTTCCCGTCCAGGTCACTGTCATAACTCAGTGATTGTGTGGAGGGCGCCATGCATCTTTCTCCAGGGGGTGGGTGACTTCAGGGCAGAGCCAGATCAGAAGGTCTCAGGACTAATCAGAATTAGGAGAATGTCCTCTCAGGCTCGGGAAAGGGCCTCACTCTGCACTCCCCCTCCAATCCTGCTTCCATGCCCTTTCCTTTCTGGAAGGGTATCCCATTCCCTGGGCCAACACCTAATGCTGTTCCTGCTTCCAGTCTTATTTCCGGGGTCCATGCACGCTGGGATGTGGGACCATCTTGCCTGTCAGAGGGTTTCTCGAGCTTTTCTGGACAACGATCCCTAGTGAGAAGTCCACTTGACATCACGGTTCTGAACACAGTCGCACGCACAGGACACGCAGAACAGAACCTCTCACCCTTACACCTGCCACGTATTCGGGCGGGCTGGTGGGTCCCACTGGGTTGATTTCATGACCCACGCTGGGCTCTGACTGGCAACTTTGAACAAGCTTTTCTCTCAGGTGAACATTTCATGGGGGTGGGAGCAGAAGAGTCACTCTCTGATTCATGCCCCCTGCTCAGGACAAGATTCTTGAGTTGGATGTGGGAGGGAAGCTGGAGGAGGGGAGATTACCTGGTCCAGGTAATCCCTGTGCCTCTCCCAGCCCAGCATCCCAGCCCCGCGGGAGCTCTGACCTTCCTTTCCCAAGGTGGTAGGAATCCCAGGAACTTTCCCCTAGAGATTGCCCCATGGGCCTTTCGCCCTCGGGGGTGCTGAGAGGCCGTCCTTAGTAACGTGCCTCATAAATATTTGTCAGAGCAGGAGCAGTTGCTAGCAGAGAGCACCCAACTGGCTGAGCCTGATCGGGTCGGAGCACAGTGGCTGCGTGCTGAGGCCTGGAAGGGCAAGTCTGGACACCCCACTTGGCTTTTCTGGTCGGAATACTTCCCTTTCCCCCCTCTGGGCAGTCTTCTCCTCCCCAGGCTCTGGCAGTGGCTCCTAGAGGTGGGTTCTCATTTCCACAGAGGCAGGGGCCTAGTTAGTCTCCCTGCCACCTTTCTTCCCAATCCGCCAAGTTTGGAGCACCCACGCGCCAGCTCTGGATCGCTAACTGCTGTCTCTCTTTCCAGCACTGCAGTCAGCGCCATGTCTGGTGACTTGCAGTCTGCTACAGAGGGGGTACCTATACCCTGAAAACGGCAAATGCACAGAGATCTCTTTCCCAGCTCTGCTGAGAGTCAGTGGTTACGCCACAGCACTCGGCTGGCTGCCCACCCCCTCCTCGAGCCTCCTCCCTGGACTCTGGCAGACCTAGCAGAAGGGAGGTTTTACTTCTTCATTGAATAAGGAAGGCTGGGACACACGTGCATGATACACAAAGGCATCTCAGAGGATGCTGCAGCTAGAAGATCTGGTCCTCATCCTGACTTGGCCCCATTCTGTCTTTGAGATCTGGGGTGATAGCTTTAGTTTCTGTCTGTAGCGCAAACTACCATAGTGCCCACCTCTCTGATTGCGGGGAGGATAAAGATGATGCAGGCTCTACATAGGCCCCATGCAATGATCCACCCTCAGAGTGTTCTCAACGTTTTGAATTTGAAAGATGTGCTTTGTAAAACAGCCTATACAAACAAAGAAAACACGATCATGTCATAATAAATAGGTTATTATTCTAGAGTGAGCTAGGAATTGCCTTTTACTCCCATTCTCAATCTGGAACCAGGAGGCATGCATTTAATTTTTCTTTTTTTTGCATTTAAAAATTTGAACTCCCAGCCAGGCTTTGCAAGTCCTTCTTCTCCAAGGTCTCTGTCTGGGACATACCCTCCCTGTGGATCTGGCGCTGTGCTACCTGGGCATGGAGGGGCTGTGGAGGCAGTTGCGTGGCTCACCCGTGCGGCGCCCTTCCGCTGTTGCAGTGAGCCTCATTCTCTGGGTGGGTGCTACCTTCCTCTATAGCCAGTCAGGGAGGAGGCAGGGGCTACCTGCACCGGCCTGGCAGGCAGGAGGGTGCCAGTACAGAGAATGTGGGGGTGAGGGTGCTCTTCCTGACCTGGGGTGAGAGAGGGGCAATCTCTTAACCTCCTCTTTCTTGCCCCGACAGGCTAGGAGAGGTGTAATTACAAGGAGCGATAGAAATTGGCCACATTTGAAGGATGCTGCTTCATCTTTGCCCTTGCTCGTTCTGGGGCAGCTCAAACCTTCCAACTTTGGTGCAGAAAGCAGGGTTGGGGCTGACCTGTGTTTTCTAGAAGGTGTTATGTAAGCTGTTGGCACTGGGATGAACATTTTACATTTTAGTAGGTTATATTTTATTTGAATGTGAATTAGGAAAATTAGAACTGACATACAAAACCGTTTCAAAGACAATTGCTTAGGGTCACGCTAAAATTGATTTGGAGTTGACGTAAAGAAAACTATGGCGCACATAATAGTGCCTGTGGAATATGCCCTGATGGGAAGACGGAACGGGAATGGCTGATGTTTGAAATACTGAAAATTTGGCACATATTTCTCAGTTTCAAAGACCAAACTGTCTCTTACTGCCCAGAGGAGGAGACGTCATCAGGCTTCATCAGAGGGGAGTGGAGGCTGAGTAAAGGGCGGGGTGAGACCCTTGACCCTTATCTGTCTAGTTCCCTCAAGCAACACAACAGTGAACAAGGCCTTTGTTGCCCTATGACATCCACGAAGACCCAAAAGACTGTGGGTAGCCCAGCCTCACCTTGAGCACACCCCTCTCTGCAGCCTTCCCCTTGAGCCCTTTCAGTCCCTGAAGCTTCAGACCCCAGGGGATGGCTTATTTCCCTTAAACATGCCACGAATAAGGTCACATGCTGCTGCTGCTTCAAGACGACCCCCACCTCCTGCAAAACCTTGTCCATACTCGGTGGTGGCGCCCCCATGCCCACACATTGCTGCATTACAGGTTTCCATATAGGTTCCCTGCCCCTTCTCCCCTTGGCCCCCACTGCCACCTGACCGCAAGTTCCCCTAAGGCAGGGACTTGTATTAATCTTTGTTAACCTGGGCTAGCAAGTTTTCTAGCACCTGGCAGTGCTTAAGTAATGCTGATAATGGATGAATATTGGGGAATGAGTTTCACTTTGGGTATGCTGTGTGACCTTGGGCATGTTGTTCCACCTCTCTGGGCTTCAGATGGCAGTCATTTAATGCTGATATCCCAAGATCCCCAACAGAAGCACAGTGTGGTGGTGGAGGGCAAGACTCTCTGGAGCCCTGGCCGTGTTCAAATTCTAACTCTGTTGCTTGCTACCTGTGTGATCAGGGTCAAAGTCTTTGTTCGCTTCGTGCCTCAGTTTCCCTTTCTGTAAAATAGCGGTGATAATAATACCTACTTCATAGTTGTTAGGATTGATGTTTAATACATGTGTAGTTCTTAGGATGAGGCCTGGCATGCCATGCTCTAATGTTGGATAAAGTAGCTTCCTGACTATTCTCTTGGAAGTTTTATAGCTCAGACAGGCTATCTGGGTGAAGTTCAGTGAGGCATTTGATATTCTTCTGATGTTCTTGAAGAAAGGTGCAAAAAACGGGAGTAATTCCCAGCAGGTGAGTCTGGTACCTGGGGGATGTGCTGGGAGATTGTGGGTCTACAGAGGGAGGGTCTCCAGTGGGTGCCACAGGGCTCTATCCTGGCTTCCTTCCAAGATCAGGCCACGGAGTCAAGGTGAAAAGAGGACGCGCCCACTCTTACACCACCAGCTTGCAAGGTGGGCAGTCCCTCTCGGTCACCCCTCTATTCTGTGGTTGATGTGCATTCTCCACGGGACTATGTGTTCTGTGGGGGCAGGGGTGGGACTTACCCATCTTGTGTTTTCTCTATCATTTAACTCAATGCTTAGCCTATGGCAGGCGCTCAGTCTCTCTCTCTCTCTCTCTCTCTCTCTCTCTCTCTCACACACACACACACACACACACACGCACACCACACACAATCATGTTTCTCAACTGTATACTTGTTCCCAACCTTGGGAGGATGGGTAGGTGAAAAGTGGCTAATGTTTTGGAGAACACGCTTTAATGTCACCAGGATTCCCAGGGGTTGAAAGACGGAAGGAAATCAACAAGACCAACAACACTGGAGGGGGAGCCATTCATTCAGCAACTACTTATTGAGCGCTGACTGTACGATGCTTTATGTGCAGAGGACATAGTGGTGAGCAGAGACAAAACCCTTGCCCTCATAGAGCGCAAACCATGGCACAGGGAGAATGACAAACAAGACAAGTAAGTAAATGGCATGTTAGGAAGTGGTAGGTGTTAAGTAGAAAGAAAGAAATCAGGGAGGGGAGAAGTGTCAGAGGAGGGATGGCCTCAGTGCTGCAATTTTGGTTCAGGGCATCTGGGGAAGGTTGCTTTTAGTATGTGGACATCTGGGAGGAGCATTCCAGGAAGAGGGAATGGCAGCTGCAAAGGTGCTGAGGCAGGAGTGTTCCTGGCATATTCAAGAATAAATAGGGTATAAATTAGGTTAGGCTTTTTTCATGCCCTATACTTTAATCTCCTTATCGTAATTGCAATTAAATACTTGTCTAATTACCTGTTCAATATCTGTTTCTCTACTGGACTATAAGCTTTCTTGGGGCAGGTGCTGGGCCTTGATCTTTGTTAACTTCCTAACTCTCAGCACAGGGTCTGTCACATAGTAGGTGCTCAATTTTACTTTGCTGAGTAAATATGACTAAGTGGCATTTGGGTCAAAAAAATCACTTGCACATGCAGAATGGGCTTGAGAGAAAGAGGCTGTGGCGTGATAGCTGTGACCAAGGCTGAACTTATGGTGGAGGTGGTGAGAGAAGAGGCTTCTGGGAGCTACAGGATAACCTGATCTGGGCTTCTTTGCAGGTGGGACCAGGTGGGCAGGGGCTGCAGAGTGTGCTGAGCGTGAACTTGCTTAACCTGCAGCAGAGGAGGCTGAGGAGAGCTGTGACCCATTAGAGCCTTGGCATTGCTGGTCTATTGTGAAGTCTGTCCTCTGAGCCATTTGTACTTTTGCTGCAGTGTGACTTGGGCTCAAGTCTCTGTGTACCTTTGTGTGCAGGAATGAGTAACTCAGTGAGGATCTAGCTTTCAAATCTCTAAGTTGTTTATCATTCTCTCCTTTGCTGCATGATTTTTTTTTTAATAAAGAGGAAAACATGTTACAGAAGTGTTTGAGAAACTGGGGATTTGAGAAGGTTTCTGGGTGCAACTGTCATGGATAAGAAATCATCGCTTCGAACAAGGACTTGCTGCCTGGTGTTTACCAGACCCTGAGCTGGGCGGAGCGGGAGACCAGGCAGTTGTTGTGGCACTAGGACCCAGGGCTGCTCCTGGGGAGAGTATTCTGAGCTCCTGGGGTCCTGGCTCCAGCCTGATTACTGTGTGGGTTGCCTTGAGCTAGTCACTCTGACCACAGAGTGATGGATCAAAGCAGGCTTAGAGGTCAACTGGTGCAATCTGGTAGGTTACCCAAAGGTGCGGTCTCTGCACCCCTCCCTACAACCTACGGGACCTTGAGTCCTCAGTGTAAAATAAGGGCATTGGAACAGATGACCTTGAAGCTTGCCCTGGCTCTGCTACTCTGCTACTCTGTAATGTGACACGTGGGAAGGTTCCAGGGAGGTGGATTTTCTTCCATTCCAAGGCGGCCTCTATCCTCCACCTTAATACCAGGGGGAGGGGTGGGAGAGTCCAGTCTCTGGGGATCTTTCTCAAAGACTTTGTGGAGCCCAGAAAGAAGAGACCTGGCCTTTCTGGCCTCTGTAAAGTGGTGCCGAGCGTAGGGCTTGGAAGTGAGTCCTTGATGAAATTCAACCTACTTCCAATGAGAATCCTCTCCTTGGAACACCTGAATCTCCTAGTTGGCATTTTTCTCTCCTCTCCTCTTCCTCACCTGCCTTTCAACCCCTTCATTTCTTTCCTTCTCTCTACCTCTTCCCCTTGAGGTCATCCGTGGCTCAGTTTTATTTAGGGGTGCTGCTGATGGGGCGAGGGGAAGGAGGAAGGGGCTCTAATCCTCTGGAGGGAGGGGAGACTTCCTTGTCTTGCGTGGGCTGGAGGCGGAGTTTCTATGGATGGATCCTATTGCTGCACTGACTTCCTCATAGCACATCTCTTGAGTGTTTGTGGCAGGAATTTGAGGCTGTCCCACAGGCAGTCTCTGTTTGTTCTTGCTTTGAGCTGGATTATCAAAGGCCCCGGTAGCCTAGTTTCAGGGTGCATGAAGAAGGCGTGTGGCGGGGAGCTGGAGAAATAACACTTTGCCGTGTACAGAAGACGTTTTTGATGTTTCCAACATTCTGAGTCACCCAACTCTGCTCACCAGCGGTGGGGGGCTTCAGTGGAGGCTGCTGGATGCCTCCTACAAGGGGTCTTGCACTGGGCGGGATAATCACTGGGTATCAGATGAACCCTGGGGTCCCTCAACCGTGCAGACTTTCAGGGCAGACACAGGCTGTCCTGTGGGGCGGCCCTAAACTCCTGTTTGTGTCCCCAGGCCCGCAAGCGCGTGTCCCTGAGCGCCTTTGCAGTCTGGCGTGCAAGCAGCACCTGCAGCGCCGCCGAGCTCGGTGGACGGCCCGAGGCTGTCCTGCGAGAGGCTGTAGGCTGGGCGCAGAAGGCTCCCTGAGGAGTCACCCTGGCGGAGAGGTTTGCCTGACGGGGTGGCGCCTCGTGCATGATTGCTGGGTTGGGCAAGAGGAGGGACTTGGACACCCTGTTTTTCTGTTTCATTTCCAAATCCTGAGTCTCCTTTAGTCAGTGATGACAACAACACCTCTGTTATCGTCCTGGCTTCTCCTGGTGCGGCAAAGCACCTTCCTTCTCCACCTTTGTAGGTAGAGTCTCCCTTGCGAAGCTTCATCCTCGCTGTCCAGCCTCTCCAGGGCGCTCTGTGCTCTGTCTGAGCTCCCTGCATCCTCTCTACCCCTCAACTTCCCTCCGTCTCCCCTACTCCTTCTCCAGGAAGCCTTCCTCCAGTGACCCAGTGACTCTCTCACAGTCACCCCTCCCCGCCCCACTGAAGTCCCCGGTCTCTGACTGCTTCCTGGTCTTTGGGGCCGCCATCCCCCCACCAGCCTGGGAGCTCCGAGGGCAGGGCCGGGGCTTCCTTCTCCCTGCACGTGCTGGCCACCTAGGCCTCAGGTGTGTCAGAAGAGGTCAGCTGGAGCCGGTGGCAGACACAGTCAGGCTGCGAGCATCTTGCTCTCCAAGGCCCAGCCCAGGCACGGGAGGGGATAAAAGTCTCGTGCCCAGGGCCTCAGGGCAGGAACTCACTTCCCTGGCTGTGCTCTCTGTCTGAGCAGTGCGGCTGTGCGTCTCTGCCATGTCTCTCTCCGCGTGCCGGGCCCAGAGGGGCTTCAGTGCCCGCTCAGCCTGTTCTGCCGGCTCAGGGGGCCGCAGCAGGGGAGGCTTCAGCAGCAGAAGTCTCAGTCCCTTCGGGGGGTGCCGAGGACAGTCCCGTGGGAGGACTTGGGGAATGGGGGGAAGGCTGGGGGTGCAGTTTGGGGACGGCAGTGGTGGGCCCCGGCCTTTCCTGTGCCCTCCGGGAGGCATCCAGCAAGTGAACGTGAACCAGAACCTGCTGACACCACTGAAGATCGAGATTGACCCCCAGTTCCAGGTGGTGCGGACTCAGGAGACCCAGGAGATCAGGGTCCTCAACAACCAGTTCGCCTCCTTCATCGACAAGGTGAGGCCAACTCAGCCAAGCCTCTGTCTCTGGTCTTCCCTCTGGGAGCTGTTCATAGGCAGGGCCTGGGAAGTCTGGTCTCCTACCACTTTGCTGATCTTCTGCCTCCAGGAGACCTGGCCTGTGGACTAAGGGAGTCTCTGGCTGCACTGAGGGCCTGTTGCTCATGGTTGGGGCTCAGGGGCAGGGGAGCGACCGCAGCGGGCAGACCCTTCCCGTTGGGCCGCCAGCTGCTTGGCGTGCTCAGGTTCTCGTGGAAAGGCAGGGCCTGCCCCTGCCCAGCTGGGCTGCTGCAGGCCCCGAGGTTTTGCCTTCCAGAGGCTGTGCCAGGGGCCCTTGGGGGCTTCAGGAGTGCTCCGTTTGTGTGCAGGTGCGGTTCCTGGAGCAGCAGAACAAGGTCCTGGAGACCAAGTGGGCCCTACTGCAGCAGCAGGGCGTGAGTGACAGCCCCCAAAGCCTGGAGTCTTTCTTTGAGAGCTACCTGGCCCATCTCCGCCAGTGGCTGGAGCAGCTTCAGCGAGAACGAGGGAACCTGGACGCTGAGCTAAAGTCCTGCTATGACCAGGAGGAGGACTACAAGGCCAAGTAGGCCACCCCAAGTTCCCCCATGGGGTCTGGGGTGGGGGCTGGGAGGGTTTGAATCAGGGCTGTCAGCGGGAGGGTCTCCTACTGGCAGAGCCCCCAGAGACACATGACTGGTCCCCCTTGATCTCCTCCCACCCCCGTCCCCGCTCACTGCATCTGCTGCACTGGTTGCAGCTAAGGAGGCCCCGAAGTCCCCGATGCCCAGGTCTGGGGAGACTCGGTTTCAGCACCCCAGCTGGGAGGGCCGTGTCCCTGGCCAGGGCTGGGAAAGGCCTGTGTAAATAATTCCTCAGTTGGTTTTTTGGTGAGAAATTCTTGTTGAGCAGGCTGTGGGCTAAAGTGACTCAGATGTCCTCTGGTCTCAGGGTGGAAGGAATCCACTTAGTGGGACCATCCCCAGGTCAGGGCATGATTCACAGCTGGGCTGTGCTTCTGGATTCTTCGCCTGGGTCACCTGGGGGTGTGGAGCGAGCCCCGGACTAACAGGAAGCTTGAGTTCCTCTTGGGGAAGTGGTGTGGCCTCGGGCGAGGCATTTCAACGCTCCCAGCCTCAGTTTCCGTATCTGCAAAGTGGGGAAAAGTTACCTGGCTGTCTTACCTCCCAGAGACATTGGAGGATGGGACATGAGGTGGAGGGCTCTGGCAGGAGCCCCCGGCTGGAGTCGGGAGAGCTGGGTTGGGCTCTGCTCAGGCCGCCGAGTCATCTGTGGCCTGGGAAGTCAGGTCATCTCTGGTCGAGCCTGCACGGCCTGCTTCAGGTGATGATTGTGAGCGGTGAGTGAGAAAAGCTGCTTGCACGTGTCTCGTAAACCTGAAGCAAGTGGCTGTATGTCATCAAGGGGACATGAGCTGAAAGAGTGGCCTAGGGACACAGCTAGGACATGACAAGAACTTCCTGATAGGAAAGGTAGAGATGAAGGCTGATTGTGTGGTTACGTGTCCTGCTTCGGACCTTTACATCTGAATGTAGAAGTGGTCTTTCAGGAGGCTGTGCTCACAGGAGGACATGGGCTCTGATCTTGAGCCTCAGGTGGCATCTTCCCTCACTATTTGACAGGTTTGAGCAGGAGGCCAACAAGCGTGCCACGGTGGAGAATGACTTTGTGGTCCTCAAGAAGGTGAGAGTGGGATCAGCTGCTCTATCCAGACCCTGAGCATCTATTATGCAAAGAGCCCAGTCCTGGGCTGGGGGTTGGGAGGTAGGAGGTCCGAATGCAAGATACCTATCATAATGCCTGGAGGGTCTCCCAAGGAAATGGGACATCCATCTAGGCACAGACCTCAAGACAAGAGCCAACTGAGGGATCATGTGATGACCTTTGGGTGTTAATACAGGAAAGAAGGTGGGAAGGGAGAGGAAGAAGCAAAACTGGTTGGGATTAATCAAGGAGGGCTTCCTGAAGGTGGTGTGGTTCAGTGTCAGGCAAAAGAGAACAGAGCACAGTGGAAATGGAGATGGAGAAGTGGGTTTCCAGTGCTGGTGGGTTGGTGTTAGGCAGCATGTGAACAGAACTTCTGAGCAAGAATGGGACCTACAAAGAGTGGGGTACACGGTTTCTGTCTCCTTGATTCCAGGATGTGGATGGGGTTTTCCTAAGCAAGATGGAAATGGAAGATAAACTGAAGTCTCTGACAGAGTACATATGCTTCTTGAGGCGTCTGTATGAAGAAGTGAGGCCCTGGCAGTGTTGGCGTGGTGGGCTACAAGGGGCGGGGCATGAGGGCAAGGTGCAGGGTGGGAAGGCTCCCTGGGGCTGCAGGGGAGTGGTTGGGAGGAGAAGCCTGGCTAGGGTGACTTAGATCCTGTTATTTAGTAACTCAACAAACATTTAGGAGAATTTACAAGACTCATTGCTGGGCACTGGGGATACACCAGTGACTAATCAGACAATAATCATGGAACTTGCTATCTATTGGGGGACAGACAATTGATAATAATAAGTGAATTATCTAGTATGTTTGAGGGTGCTAGATGCTATGGGAAAAGGAAAATTAGAACAAGGAAAGGAGGACTGGGGCCCTGGGGGTAGGTGGGTGGCAGTTTCTAGTAAGGTAGCCAGAGCAGGCCTTATTTAGAAGATGCCTTTGGACCAAATATTTGAAGGAGGGGAGGAGATGGCCAGGCAGGTGGGAACTGGGGCTCCCAGGCAGAGAAGCGGCCACCGCCAGGAGCATGCTCGTGTCTTTGAGGAAATGCAGAGGTCACTTCGGCTGGAGCGGGGTCAGGGGAGCGATGGGGGCCAGACGATTTCTGGCCTTGTAGGACACTTTCCTTTAATGTCCAAGCTGCAAGAATCATTAAAAGCATCTCCTGCAAGTCTCATTTCCAGATGAGGCACAGCCCCACACAGTCACCCCCTGTGATGGGCCCCCCTGCTGGGCTGCTCACCTGCACTGGGTTTCTGGGGAGAGGGAGCCCAGGTGGGCGGGCACTCAGCACCCTCCCTGCAGGAGCTGGGCGCACTGCAGACCCAGGCCAGCGACTCGTCCGTGGTGCTGTCGATGGACAACAACCGCTGCCTGGACTTCAGTGACATCATCGCTGAGGTCCGCGCCCGGTACGAGGAGATCGCCCAGAGGAGCAAGGCCGAGGCTGAGGCGCTGTACCAGACCAAGGTGCCTAGGCGGGGTCTGCTCCCACCTCCTGGGGTGGCTCGGTCAGCCCCTGAAGCTCCAGGCTGGCATGGCCACTCCCCTGCTCAGGGGGAGGCAACGAAGGGACACCAGCTGATACCCCCCATGTCCTGACCTCTGCCTTTGACCCAAGTTCAAAGAACAGGGGGCATGGTTGCCTCACAATCTTGAGGTCAAAGGTGAGGGTTCTCTCCACTGATGGCGTCGCGTCTCCCCCACAGTACCAGGAGCTTCAGGAGTCTGCCCAGCACCACGGGGACAGCATGCAGGTGACCAGGGCCCAGATCGCCCAGCTGCAGCACGCCATCCAGAAGCTGCAGAGTCAGACTGAGAACCTGAAGAAGCAGGTAAGCATGCCAGAGCACCCAGGTGCTCCTTAGTGGCTCTGTGTGAGGGTCACCGCTGGGCTGGTGTGAAACCTAATCACCAGCTGGAAGCGTGGCCAGTGGGGCCTGGAGAGAACCTCGTCTCATGTAAGAGGATTTCAGATTTCTTCCCGTGAATTCTTGTCTGCATGGACTCCACACAACTTTGGGGGGCGCTGCTCATGTCGTCACCCACGTCCAGGGGTGCATCTCAGTCGAGTCCTGGGGGGGCATTCAGCTCTTCCTTTTTCCTTTTGACTCTCATTCCTTAGGCCCAGCAGGGCCTTTAAGGCTGCATGCTGAATTTTCTGGTCCCGTGTCATGGCCATTGAGCAGGAAGCTCGGGCAGCGGAGTGGGTTGCTGAGCTCTCCTTAGGCAGAGGCTAAGCTCGGAGGTGATGCTGTTGGTGCCTGGCCTGGGAAGGAGTGGAGAGGGTGAGGGAGAGGCTGCAAGGGGAGGGAGTGATTTCCTGCCCCTGCTGGAAGCTGGACTTTTAGATGGGGAAGATGACCCATTGTTAAGTTGTGAAGTTGCCCAGAGAATGGATTTTGGGACCAACAGAGGGTGGAGAGTTGCGCCCAGAGTCAGCCTGTTCCCCAAGTTCTTCAGCTTGATTTTCCAGCCACACGTGCCCATGCACTGGAGCAGGACCCTCCCCCACGTTCTTGGTGCGCAGGGGCGTTGAAAGCCCAGACTCACCTCTGGTCACCCTTACCCCCTCCTCCGAGATGGATGTGACCAGGTCCTGTTTGATGTGCTGCCGCCCTGTGTTGCTCATGCATTTGGACCCCTTGCTTTGCAGTTCCCTGGGGTGTCTGTTGAGATGCAGGTTCCTGGGCCTCCAGCCAGGTCAGGGGAGTCAGACGAGGGCTGGAACTCAGAAGTTTGCCCTCAGAGGTGTGACTGTGTGGTTCCCGAGCTAGGGCTCTGCGACCTTCCCACATAGCCAGTGACTTCCTGTGAGAAGCCCCCTGGGGGACGCAGCCGCCCCTCACTTCTCATGCACGAGCATCATGCACTGGTGCTCCTGTGCCAGGCCCAAGGCATTGCCTGTGGGCCACAGTAAGAGACTGGGTGGAAGGAAGCCGTGCTGCCTTAGGCTCGGCGTCTGCTCACCACCTTCGGGAGCCTCAGCTGCTTTGTCTGCAGAATGGAGCCGCTCTTCCCACCCACAGGGTGCTTGTGTGGGGAGCTGTAGGAAGAGCCTGCTTCCTGGCCCAAATGCAAGCCAGCTAGGTGGCCCATTAGTCAGGGGTCCTTCCTCCAGGAACTTTCTAGGGTTGAGAGATGCGACCTGGGTATGTATTTTTCACCAAACATCGATGCGCATACACTGACAAGACAAATTACCTGAATGGGTTGTTCTAACCCAAATCAAGGACCACGGTGGCCCTCAAGATGAGGTTGGGAGAAAGGGCCCCAGTGGAACCAGAAGAGCAGGAAGGGCCGTGGGGTGAGGAGGCCCAGGAGAGGGGAGAAGTAGGGGCCATGACTCAAGGCAGAGGCATAGGACTGAATTTGTTTCCTTGGCTGCTGTGACACATAAAAGAAACGGGGCGGCTTGAGACCCAGAAATGTATCTCTTGCTTCTGGAGGACAGGATTCTCAGTGAGGAGTCGGCAGGGTTGCACTTTCTCTGGGGTCCTTGCTCACTCAGGCGGTGCAGGCCCTTGTCTTGCAGCTGGGTGCCTCCTCGGCGTGGCGCCCTCCATCTGGGTCTGTCTCTGTGTCCTCTCACAGAGGGACACCAACCACTAGATTGAGAGCGCACCCCAAAGACTCGAGATCCCTAGTTAATTGCATCTGCAAAGACCCTAGGTGGCATGAATTTTGGGGACATGAAACAACCCACTCTGGTGTTAAGAAAGCAGAAGAGGCAGAGCTTTCCCTCAGGCAGCTGTGAGGAGGCCACACGTCGCTTTGGGCTCATGGGGACGGCTCATCCAGCCTTCAGGTTATATCCGCGGGAGGTGCCCTGGGAGCCTGTGCCGCGTTTCCAACCGTGTTCTCCCTCATCCCATGCCTCTCCCAGAATGCTGGCCTGCAGGCTGCTATCGCCGACGCTGAGCAGCATGGGGAGCTGGCCCTCAAGGACGCTCAGGCCAAGATGGACGAGCTGGAGGCTGCTCTGAGAGCCGCCAAGCAGGACCTGGCCCGGCTGCTGCGCGACTACCAGGAGCTGATGAGCGTGAAGCTGGCCCTGGACGTGGAGATCGCCACCTACCGCAGGCTGCTGGAGGGCGAGGAGTGCAGGTGGGGCGGCCGGAGGGACCTGAGAGGATGGGACCCTTGGGGTGGGAGAGTGGGGCGCCTCTTGGCTGACCTGACTGGACTCAAAGCTCTCCTGACACTGAGTCACTGCGGGGGCTGGGGGGGGGGGCTTTCTGCTGGGAAGGATTTTAGAAAGGGGGTTGTGGACTTTCTCTGCTGAGAGGAGAGGTGAGCGCTTCTGAGCTTAACATCGCCTGGGGGTGCGTTCCTTGTGACTTTTCTCAGTGTATCTTCTTTTCCTTCCCTGTCAGGATGTCTGGGGAATGCACCAGCCAGATCACTATCTGTGAGTATGGGGGGGGGGGCTGGGGTGAGGGGCCCACAGAGACGAAGGGCCCTGCCGTGACCCTGCGTTTCTGGCAGCTGTCGGAGGAGGCGGTGCCGCTGTGTCCGGCGGAGCGGGCGGAGGCCTGGTGTGCCCTTGTGGACCTGGCGGTGGGAGAGGTGACTTCGGCTCCCACTGCTCCAGCATTGTGACCGGAGGTTCCAGCGCTGTCCTGGGCCCTGGGCAGCGCCCTGTGTTGGGCTCCTGCTCCGTGTCGGGCTCGGGTTCCTGTTCCGTGTCAGGCTCAGGCTCGGGCTCGGGCTCCGGCTGCCACACCATCGTGAAGAGGACAGTGGAGTCAAGTCTGAAGACGTCCATCACGTACTGAGCCGCCCGCAGCCACTTGCTTGCTCCCCCCAACCCTGACGCCTTCTGGACCCCCGGGCCTTGCTCCCACTCGCACCCCGAATGGCCAGCTCTGTGCCCCTGCCCCCAGCCTGAGCCAGGCCACAGGGGACTCTGCAAAAGCCAATAAAGTCCTGCCGGCCTGCTTCCTGAGGCCGGCCTTGCTCTGCACTGGGATTTGTGTCTCGTTGTCTGCCGCCCACCCAGCCCGCCCACCCAGCCCGGGACACCGCGCCCTGTGCTCCAGCCGCCAGCTGGACCCACTCCTCCCTCCGCAGCCTTCAGGCTGAGCCGGGAAGTCCCTTGCTTCGACCGGCCGGCAGCGTCACTGTCCCGAGTGCGGTCCTTCGCGGGGAGGCGTCTGGCTGGAGGCCACAGACCCGGGTTGATGCCGGAACCATGGAGGCACGGCCTTGTCCTCCTCCCTCACCTCTGGGCTTCGGTTTCTCTAGCTGGCTGGTCTCCTCTGGGCTGGTCTCCTTCCTTCCCCCCTCCTTTCCTTCCCACAAATTATACTGAGTGCTGGGGGGCCTGTGCCAGGACGGGCTACTCTGCAAGCAGGAGCAGACCTACCCTGCACTCCCTCCACCGCTGCTGCTCCCCGGACCTCAGCACAAGCCTTCCCACCCACAAGAGCCCGGTCTCCTTCTCCAGAGACCTAGGCCTCCAGGACCGGAGACCGACTGGCCTGGAAATGGGGATTTGTGGGAGGTCATTTTGCGTCCTGCCCGCTCTTCCAGTCCCCTCCCGTTGACACCCCAGTTCTAGCTCTGTCCGGACCCAGCTCTCGCCGGCTTCTGTCTTGGCGTTAGCTGCCACCTCTAACCTCTGAGCTTTGGGCTGGGCCTTTTTCTGGCCAGGGTGCCTTGGACAACAGCCCAAATGTGTGCTTGGAGGACCCGGGGAGGATGGGCTGAAGGGCAGAGGCAGAATGGCCCTAGCAGCTGTTCTGCCACTCCCCCATCCTTCAGCTCTGCTCCCCTGCTGTGCAGGGCACTCGGCAAAACAAAGGCCCATGGTCCCAGCCCAGCCTGTCAGAGGGCAGTTCTTGGTGGTTTAAGCATTTCAGTTAAAGCATCCGGGTTCCAATCAGCTGTCCCTTGTGCTTTCGGGGATACATCCAGCTTCACAGCCACTGATGTTTAGTGTCCCTTGTGGCTAGTTCCTGGTTAACTGCCCACTCTAGGCTCTATTCCTGACCCAGAACATTCCCCCGCTGATCCTTTTTCCCAAGTCTGCACCGGATTTTCTCCTCCTGAAAATCTAATTCTCCATGTCAGGGCCTGCCAGACTCCCGTGGTCTCCGGCCCAACCCGAGACTTGTTGCTTTCCTGGGCTGTTCTCTCTGCGACCGGCCCAGCTTCTCTATTAGCAGGCCCCTAGCAAATTCTTTTCCTGCACCTGGGATGGGGTTTGGCAGCCCAATTTGTGTAGGGGGCTCTGCTGGGGACTGGGGGCTGGAGCTATGCCTTGTCCTCCTTCCCGTCAGCTCTCATCCCACCCTACTCGGATCCACTGAACACGAGTCTGGAAACCGCAGGATGCGGGAGTGTAGGAGTCAGGGCCAGGGCTAGGAGCTGGGAGGGGCACCTTTTCCCCCGGCCCGAGCATTCTCTGGGCTCCTGCGCTGCTCCTGTCCATCTGCCTGCTTCCCTCCAGACTCCACCCTCGGAACAGGGTGTCACGCATCCATCTCTGCCTCTGGGACGACCAGCCCTTTTCTCGTTTCAGCCCTCTCTGAGGGAGACGTGAGAGGGTGAGCACGTGGCGCTGGAGTCAGAATTCAGGGTTCAAACCTCAGGTCTGCCTTTTACTAGTGGCAAGACTTGGACCAAGTTACTTAACTCCCTGTGTTCAGTTTTTTCATCTGTGGAAAGATATTAATAACCCTACCTGCCGGGTTGGTGAGGGTGCGCTTAGGATTCCAGAAGGAAACATTCACCCACGACAGTTCAGTTAAATGGACTTTAATGAAGGGGTGTCTTCTAAGGGTATGGCCAAAGGAGCTGATGCAGGATGGGGAGGCCAGGGATGGGGCCAACATCCAGTTTATCCAGGACCAGGGGGCTTTCTGGGGTGTGGGACTTTCAGGGCCAAACCTGGACAGCCCTGGGAAAACCAGGATGAGCTGGCCACTCGGTGTGGGGTTGAAGTGGCAAGGGAAGCAGTGAAGTGACGAATGATACAATTGTGGGAACGGAGGGGTATCCCGTGGAGAAGCTGGAATCATGGAGGACGCGGCACCCCTGGATACAGGGCTGAAGCAGAGAGGACTCTGGGAAGAAATAGGCCCCTTCTTCCCTGCAGTCCTGGGCCACTCCTCTACCACGACCCAGTGGAAGTGGCGGCCAAGCCCGGGGCGGCAGGTCGGCTTTTGGAAAGGGCTTCTGTGGCGGGGCCTGCTTAGAGGCAGAGGCAAAGAGGTCCAGGGACCCAAGAGCGGCCAGGGAGCCCTTTACAGGGGTCAAGGAGGCTGGAGGATGGACCTGGGCCTGGAAGGTGGCAAATGGGCATCCCAGCTGGAGATGAACAAGTCCCTGCGTGGAAAGGGCCTGCCAGCTAACAGGCTCAGCACACAGGACAGCGGTCACCACTGGCCTGGCGCCCGACCCTGCAGGGCCTGCTCGAGGGCAGCGGAGCCTGTATTTGCTTCCCACTCCTGCTCCCCTTCTGCTCAGCAGCTGGTCAGCCCACGGGGAGGCTCAGTGGGTGTCCTTGCTCTCCTTTCTCCCCTCCTGCTGTAGTTTTGCACCCCCTCTGCTCTCATGTCCGGCAGGCTGGAGGTGCCCTGGACAGGGGACTCTGTCCTGGCCTGGAGGCCCCTGGCTTAGCAGCAGCAGGGCAGGAGGCTGCTTCTCCATGGGCTGCAGGAAGGTCTGAGCTAGGCTCTCAGCATGGAGCTGACCGGCGAGCTGGGCAGGGGTGCAGCGGCTCTGGCCTGCCTGGGCTGGGCTGGGGGCTGTCCTGCGGGCGGGCAGAGGAGGTGCCTGCAGCAGTGACTGGGCTCAGGGAGAGGGGCTCTGGGCTGCCTGGTGTCTGCCACCAGCGCCAGCACAAAGCCTGGCACAGAGCGCCAGGTAAACGAGAGTGGATGTCAGCCTCAGGGAGGAGGAATGTGAGTCGATGCTACTCCCACCGCCCTGGTGGGGCCACGCCTGACTCAGAGGCTGACATCACTCCCGTCCCTGGGGGACCCTGCTCAGGACTGTCTCCCCCACCTACACGTGGGGCGAGATAAGGGAGGCTGAGAAAGTGATAGCAGCCTGGGGACAGGAGGCAAAGGTCAGCGGGAGTGACAGCTCAGCCCCGGAGTGTAGGCCCATCTTTCCAAAGGGTTAGGGTAAGGCCGTCCTGGGCCCTGCCCAGGGCAGTGGTGAGAAGGCTCAGGGACCTGCAAGGTGCTTGCGGACAACAGCTCAGAGGGAATTCATCTCTCAGCGCTGCTCCCCCAAATGCCTGGGGTCCTAGATCCAGTAGGGAGGAAACTCTCTCAGGCATTAAGGGACTAGTTCTGTGTGTGCCCCTCGCCCCTTTCCTGGTGGGAGCTGGGTTCAGCTTCATCAGGTAGCTTATAGCCTCTCTGGGAGCCCCAGGCAAGGACCCCCAACCTCCCCAGGGCTTGGAGCGGGCCCTCCCGGCTTCTTGGGCTGTGGGTGGCTGCTGCAAGGCTGGCTTCTCTATCTGATCTCAGTTGTCTCCTTTTGGTTCCCAGGGACATAAGCCAGGAGAGTTCAGCTCTTGCCTTGGCGATTCTTTGAGGCTCTCAGCAAGCGTGATCTCTACTCCATCACTCAGGCAAGTCTCGGCCTCTTTGGGCCCTTCTTGCTGAGAGCTGAATTGGGTGGCAGGGACACCTCTGAAGTCCCTTCCTTGACACTACCTGGTCCCTTTGACGGCTCCAGGTCTTGATTTGGTGCTGCGTGGCGCCAGCAGCCTGAGGTGTGGGCATGGAACGGGCGAAGGGAAGAGATCTGAGATGCTCCCTGATCCCTTCTGAATCAAGGATCAGGGCTCTCTGTGGATGGGAGGGCAGACTGTGGGTGCTCCATGGGCCTCTGGAGGTTTTTGTTGAACAAGCTTCTTGGGTCCGTACCTACGTCCAGCCAGAATGGGTTGTATCCTCTACTAGCTCCGGTCCCCTTCCAGTGACAGGGCCTTCTGGGGGATATGCGGTGGGACAGAGAGCTGAGGTCTCAGGCAGTAATTGAAGACCTCTCCCTCCACCCCATTTCTCTGCAGCCCCTGGAAGAGTGTGCCCTGTGCCGTGCAGGGTCTCTGCCCAGCAGACAGTCTGCTAGTGTATGACAAAGGAACAGATTGCCCCCACCCCCAGTCTGTGGCCTGGGGCCCCTCCCTCGCCCCTCCCCCTCCGGACATGCCAGCGTGGGCTGGGTGGGTGGGACTAGAGCAGGCCTGGGCACCCTCTCCAGCAGCCCGTTGCCCAACACTCCTCCCTTACCACCTGCACAGCCCTGGGCCCCGGGGCCTTGGCTTGCAACAGGGGCCTGGGACAAACCCCTTAGAACAGAGCTCCATTGACTGCGGCCACTAAGGCTGGGGGAGGAGCCACTGGGTGGCGGGGGTGACCGTGGGAGCCCGTATCATCCCGTTCCAAGCGAGGAGAGCCTCAGGGGAGAAGGTGGCATCCTGCCCCCGTCCTCGGCTCAGCCTCAGCTCTGGGCACAGGTGACAACAGGGAGCAGTCCCTCCCTCCTGCTGGGGGAGAGGGGACTCCCCACAGCCCACAGGGCCCCTCCCTCTCTTCCTGGGGCAATGGGGCAGGAGTGTCTGGAACCCAGGAACCAGCCCAGCTGGGAAAAGATAAAAGCCCATCGGTGGCCCCGTGGCTCATTGTGTTCCCTCCCAGCTCTCGCAGCCTCGCTCCAGCCCCTCTGACAGCCATGCGGTCCTCCATGTCTCGGCAGACCTACTCCACCAAAGGGGGCTTCAGCTCCAGCTCTGCCTGTGGCGGGGGAGGATCTCGGGCCCGCACCAGCTTCAGCTCGGTGACAGTGTCCCGGAGTGGTGGCAGTGGGGGGATGCCCCGCACTGGTGGCTTCGGCAGCCGCAGTCTCTTTAACTTGGGGGGCAACAAGAGCATCTCTGTCAGTGTGGCTGGAGGCGCCTCCTCAGGACGCGGCCTGGGAGGCTTCGGTTTTGGCAGTGGGGCCTACATGGGTCTGGGTTCTGGCAGGCAGGCATTTGGGCCCGTCTGTCCTCCTGGTGGCATCCAGGAGGTCACTGTCAATCAGAGCCTGCTGACCCCCCTCAACGTGGAGATAGACCCGGAGATCCAGCGGGTGCGCACCCAGGAGCGCGAGCAGATCAAGACCCTCAACAACAAGTTCGCCTCCTTCATCGACAAGGTGGGCCAGGATGGAAGGAGGCAGGGAGGGTCCTTGGGGGGGTTGGCTGGAGGCTGCTGTGGTGCATGAGCACTGGGGTGGGGTCGATGGGAGAACTTGGAGCTCTTCTGGCTGAGTCTGGGGTGCCCAGACATGGGCGCTGCTCACATTCTTCTGGGTCTTTACTGTAACTGCTCAGTGTACGGAGTCGACTCTTGAGGCCTGCGACCTCTATGAACAGGACTACATGGTGGCCTTAGGGCACAGCTGCTTGGCAGAATGTCTTCATTGTCCCTTTTAGTGGGGGGCCCTTTTTGTCACTTTACAGCAGGGGAAATTGGCTCAGTCAAAGAAGTTCCCCAGGGGGTCCACCTGTTTCCTGTCCCCTCAGCCTCGAGGAGGCCTGAGGACAAAGATGTGCTCAGGCCCCGTTGCGTTGGTGCCAGCGGAATCTTCTCCTGTTTCTCTCGGCTCTTGGGCCTGGAAGCTCAGTGTGGGTTGGACAGTGAGGCGCGTGGTCGCCGGGTCACTGTGACCTGGGGTGTGGCCTTTGGTCTGTCCTAGGCTGATGCGTCCTGACCCCGTCTCTCACCTCCAGACTGGTGGGGGCAGCTCTTGTCCTGTTCTCGGCCACGTCCAGGTCCACTTTTGCTGCCTCTACCAGGGTCGCAGTCAGGGGGCCATGAAAGGGGCAATTCGGCGGTCATGGCTGTGCCTTGGGTCAGTAATTTGTGGGTCCCAAAGGACAATCATGTCAGACACAGCGTCTTAAAACAGTGATATTGTGCTCACGTTTGAGAAAAGAAAACAGATGTGCAGAGGTAAAGTGATTTGCTCAGGACCCTCGGTCCGCTGGGCCTGTGGCTCTTGGCCCTGAGAAGCCTCCTCTCGGCTCACGGCAGCTGCGCCTGCTCTGTGGCTCACGTGACTGTGGGCCTGGGGTGCTGTGGAGGCGGGACCTGGAGGCGCAGCAGGCAGGTGAAGCAAGCTGTCCCGCCCACCCTCCTCACCTTCTCCCTAGTGACTTTTGTTTCTGCTGCGGAAGGCTCCAGCTCCAGAGGACAGAGCAGCAGAACCCCTTCCCGGCTGGGGCTGGGGGCCTGGCAAGCTGTCTGTGTCAGGTGTCCTGGAAGCCGGGTGGGCCGGGCAGAGAAACCACCGGGAGTTCGTTGAATCCAAATAGGAGCTCCCGCTGAGCCTAGCTGGAGAGGCTGGGCATCAGGAGTAACAGAACCAAGCCCAAACAAAAAAACCTTCAAAAACCTGGTAAATTTGCAGAAAAGTTGAGGGTAGTACAAATATAGTTCTGCCTACTCTTTTACCCAGACTCACCCTTTTAAACATTTGCTGCATCTGTTTTCTTTCCCTCCCTCCCTCCCTCCCTCCCTCCCTCCCTCCCTCCCCCTGCATGTGTGTAAGTATACACACAGGTGCATACACACACACACACATGCATCTATAACCTTGATAAGTACCTGCATTTTAGCAGCTGATGTTGATGCAGAATAGGATTCAGAAACATTGAGTAAGTCCATTCCACCCAGGACAAGTGAGAAGGGATGACCCAGACAGAGACTGATTGAAGTCAGCAACTGCTAGTGAATGATGGCACTGGGGCTTTTCTGTTCCCTGGCTCTTCAGAGTCCTTGTCGTCAGATCGGACGGTCTTTTCCAGCAAATACTGTCGCCTTCGGAGCGCCTCCTCTCAGCAAGACGTAGGCCCTGCCCTGGTCAGGCTGGACGGTGCTGGTGGGCCTCTCTCCGCAGCCTTCCCCGGGGCGGGGGATGGCACCAGCTTACCCCTCTTGCTCTGGCTCAGGTGCGGTTCCTGGAGCAGCAGAATAAGGTGCTGGAGACCAAGTGGGCCCTGCTGCAGGAGCAGAGCCAAAACACAGGGGTCACCAGGAACAACCTGGAACCCCTCTTTGAGAACTACCTGAGCACCCTTCGGCGGCAGCTGGACAACGCCCAGAGTGAGCGGGGGCGGCTGGATGCGGAGCTGAGGAACATGCGGGATCTCGTGGAGGACTACAAGAGCAAGTGAGCGGGCGGGCCGGGCACTGGTGGCGTGTGGCGCGAGGGGCTGTGTGGGCTCCCCCAGAGGGCCCTCTGCCCCTGTGCCGGGGTGCGGGGGCCCTTCGGGAAGTGTACAGACAGAACGGCTTCCCTCGGGTGCTCAGCTGACACACTGCCTTTGGGAGCGTCGCCGCATCTGTGTAGAGTTATTCGTCATCTGAAAAGCTCTTTATATGAGGTGAAAGCAAGAGCACCAGGAACCTCTATGTTCTCCACACCCAGCTTCGCGCACAGCCCATCCTGTCTCATCCATGCTTTCCCTCTCCCTCACTGTCAGGAAGCCTTTAGCTCATTTCACCCACAACTATTTTACTGGGTATATTCACGCAGTTCATCTGTATAACCTGACTTAACAAAACACAAGCACGATGTCATCCTCACACCTAAAACTTATAAGCTGGCAAGTCCTCCATATCAACTATTGGTCAGTTTTAGTTTTCCAATGATCGCAGAAATGTCATGAATTAAAACAATACAGTTTCTTTGAGTCAGGAGCCACACAAGGTTTACATGCTGTGATTGATCGCTGTGCATGTTCATCATGTTAAAGTCTTACCTTTCCTAACTTTTCCAATAACTGGATACTGGCAATTTTTAAAGCTTCAGCAAAAGCAGGTGGACAGAAGTTAGTTGTTTTATTTATTTATTTTTTTTAAAAGATGTATTTATTTATGCATACAAGAACTGGGGTATAGGCCAGAGGTGTGGGGGGGTGGGTGAGAGGATCCACCAGAGACAGAGCGGGGAGCAGAACAGGCAGACAGACTGAACTACACTGCTGAGGGCAGCAGCGGGTGAGGCAGGAGAGGTCTGCTACACCATGTGGGCCCCCTCCACGGCTGGTAGCACGGATGAACTCGTGCTGCAGTGGCTGCGGTTTGCCTCATAGTGTGTTGCTTAACTGGCTGCGCCACCAGGGAGGGCCAGAAGTTAGTTGCTTTAAATGACATCTTGTTGCAAGTGAGAGCAAAGTTTACCCTGTTGACACATTGTCGCTGCCCCTCCATGCCTCCTAAGGGCTCTCACCCAAAGAGTCGGCTGCTCTCGAGTGCCGTCTCATTGCACCGATTCTGTGCCCTGGTTCTCCGAGGGGGGTGGAGAACATGTTTCAGTAAGACTACTCTTTTTCACTGACTGGCTGCATTACAGAATTGCTCCCCAGAGGTGCTCTTGGTCAGTGGGGGACCCCTGGGGCATTCTCAAAGTCCAGTGGGTCCAGTGCCTTTAACGGCAGCGCTGAACCTGGCCTGAGTCTTCCCCTTGGGACAGGTATGAGGATGAGATCAACAAGCGCACTGCTGCAGAGAACGAGTTTGTGGTGCTCAAGAAGGTGAGCTGGGGCCAGGGCGGGGCAGGCGGCTGCTGTCTCCAGGCTCACTCCAAGAGCCCTGGGGGCTGAGCCATTTGCCCCGCTCTCCCCCTCACCCCAGGATGTGGATGCTGCTTACATGAGTCGAATGGATCTGCATGGCAGAGTGGGCACGCTGACCCAGGAGATTGAATTCCTGAACAACCTCTATGAGATGGTGAGAAGGCCCATGGAGAGGGGTGGTGCCCGGCTGCATGTGGATTCCCCCTGCGAGTCTGATCTGAATTCACCAGTGCAAATTAACTGGACCTTCAGTCAGTACTGACTTCCCCGTATTAAGTGCTTAGCACGGCCAGCCTTTTTGCATAAACCTCTCAACAACTCATAATGTAGCTTCTTACGTGGGCTCCACTTTGAAGTCGGGACTTGAAGCTCAGAGTACTTTGCCAGTGGCCACATAGCTCCTGAGAGGTAGTGCTGGAATTAAAGTTTGCTTCCTGGGTTTGGAAATCTGACTTTTGCTACTGTGTATACTGTTTTCCTTCTTGGCCTGTTCATAACGGTGCAAGGGTGGAGGAGTAGAGAGGTGGCACAGGCAGGGGGAGGGGGACTGAGGTTCTAGGTCTGGATAGGGCGGTGAGCTGTGGATAGTGGGCAGAGATCACAGAACCCAGGAGGGGCCCCAGGAAACAAGGTGGCTCTGAAGACTTGGGTGAGAGGGTTGAACTCACCACAAACTGACTATAGAATCACAGCCTGAGCCTCAGCGAGTCCTCTGGGCCAGGCTTCTGCTCAGAGCAGTGGCTCTCCCCCGGCCAGGGGGCTGGTGACCTCTACTTGACTATTAGGGTGGCCGGGAGCGCATTAATTCTAGGGTGGGCACTTGCACTGTTGAACAGCTTTGTTTGGAAGCTGACCTGGTTCTCCTGCCCCGGGCTTCTGCTCGATTGCTGGTCTGTTCCTGGGCGGCACACATCGGCTGTGAAAGTGTGACACGTCTCCACAGATAACCCTTCCGGGGTCAGGATGACTAGGAACTGGGATGGTGCTGTGTGGGGAAGCTCCCAGAAGCAGGTTCTTAGTTCAGAATTCAGAAAACGGGTGAGGAGGGAGGGCCCGGGCACAGGCTTCTGTTCTGCAGCCAGTGCTGCGCTGTTTCTGTGCCCTCGTGTATAGGAGCCGCCTCAGCGCTCACTCCTAAGCCCTGGATTTCTTTCTCACGAGTGCTTCCAAGGGAGACATGCATCTACTCTACTCTAGCTGAGTTTCTGAAACCCGATGCAAGAATTAATCATTTCCCTTCCCCCCTGTATTTCACACCATCTCAGTAAATACGGCACTTTGGAACTTGCTTCTCCTACCTGGATACTGGATCTGCCCAATTGGATAAAGGCCGTGTTAGTGATGCCCTGGCTGTGGGTGGTCCGCAGGCCTGACAAACAGCACGTGGTCTATAAGGATCAGTGGATTTGAGAGACCACTGGTTTTATTGCTGAGCTGGCTGGTTCCAGATTGAATGGCCCTGAGGTGTCACTTCTCTTCTCCAAGCCTCTTTCCTCACCTGCCCACGGTCAGGGTCACTGAGAATGGCGGTACAGGTTGTTAACTGGCTGAATGGAAAGTGGGGTTCAAACCAGGCCTGGGCCCAGCTCCCTGGATGCTGATACTGGAACGTCCATTCAGAGGGGAGCCTTTCTCCAATTTGCAAAGAAGCATCCATGGGCCTCTGTGACCCGCCTGCCTCGCAGGTGTGTGAGGGTCGCTGGATGTGCTGGCCCAGCGTCCGACCAGCTGGAGGACAGTGTGTCTACCTGCCTCTCCCCGTCCCAGAAGCCTGCAAATCTACAACGTAAAAATGGGATGCCTTTAAAAATGGGAGCCCCGTCTCACAGCTGAGGTTGAGGCGTTCCCTTACAGTCGTAGCTTCCTTCTGGGTGGAGCGGGGGGGGAAGAGCACAGGCTTTGAGAGACCACTTGGGGAGCCCGGTCCTCCTCCCTGGGGAATCTGGGTGCCAGTGGCGGCTACTTATGTCTCTGCAGGAGCTGAGCCAAGTGCAGACGCACGTGTCTGACACCAATGTCATCCTCTCCATGGACAACAACCGCTGCCTGGACCTGGACAGCATTATCGCCGAGGTCAAGGCCCAGTACGAGCTGATTGCCCAGAGGAGCAGGGCTGAGGCTGAGGCCTGGTATCACTCCAAGGTGAGAAAAATGGCTGGTTTAGGTGTATGGGCTGGGCCTGGACAAGGTCCTTACCCCACGGGAGAAGCTGGGGCCACTTCTGTAGGGCCAGACACGGCAGCCTACCTAGAGGCTCCAGGTGTGAGGGCAGGCCCGGGCCCAGGGGTCACGCCGTGGGTCTGGAACTATGTGAAGGCTCACTGCCATTGCTTCGGGCTCCAGTACGAGGAGCTGCAGGTGACCGCTGGGAAGCATGGCGAGAACCTGCGGGATACCAAGAACGAGATTACTGAACTCACCCGCACTGTCCAGAGGCTGCAGGGGGAGGTGGATGCAGCCAAGAAGCAGGTGAGTGTCTAGCTGGGGATCTGGGGTGAGGCCTCCGTGTTGGCAGATGCAGGGTCTTCTCACTGACGTTCTGAGCGCTGAGGCCTGTTCTGCTGAGGGCTGGGACCCGCTCAAATGCTCGATAATCAAGATCAAGACACCGTCTTTACAGAAGAGGTGACAGCCAGCCTCAGGAAAGGAAAGGGACTGACCCACGGTCACACAGCACGGTGGTGGTAGAGCAGGTGGGGTGACCTCCACCAAGGAGATGGACCCCATTTCCAGGAGTTCAGAGCGGGGTTCCAGGTCACAGCTGCGGACGTCATCTCGGGTTTGGCTAAGAAGCGTGGACGTCTTCCCACTTCCATGTGAGGCTTTGGGTAGCAGTGAGGCTGTACTATTTATTTTCTTTCCTCTGAGGCACTGATTAGGTTTCAGTAGGGCCTTTCCAGCAACCCTGCTGCGTGAGAGCATGCCTTTCAGACGGCTACTTCTGCTTCCCTCCCTTCGGTTTTCTTTCTTTCCCAATTGCTTGGCTGGGTTCCCAGAGCTGTGGGTCTGGGTGGGGGGACAGAGGGAGGTCTGGAGGGCAGGGGGGTGGACTGATGCGCCTGGAGGATGCTCCTGACCCCACTCCTCCCCGGGCAGTGCCAGCAGCTGCAGGCCGCCATCGCAGAGGCTGAGCAGCGCGGGAATCTGGCACTGAAAGATGCGCAGAAGAAGCTCGGGGACCTGGATGGGGCCCTGCACCAGTCCAAGGAGGACCTGGCCCGGCTGCTGCGCGACTACCAGGAGCTGATGAACGTCAAGCTGGCCCTGGACATGGAGATCGCCACCTATAGGAAGCTGCTGGAGGGCGAGGAGTGCAGGTGCTGCCCCTCTCCAGCCTGCCCTGTGGCAGAGTCCCCCAGGCAGCTCTGGTGCCCAAGACAGGGAAGGGGGAAGGGAAGAAACGGGAGCCCGGTGGGCCCCTGACTCATTGCCCGAGGGAGCCTCCGAATGGTCCACTCCCTTGCTGGCTGGCGCAACCCTAGGCCATCCTGATGGGGGCTGCACCCGCTGGGAGTGGAGCTTCCTCTCCCACCACCAGGAGCCCTTTGGAAGAGGGTCTCCTCACCTCTGTCCTTGGGGAAGCCACAAGGTGTAGGAAAGGAACTGCAGAAACCAGGCAACTCTGTCCTGGCGCGGGGGCCACTGCACCGGGCAGGGCTGGAGTCCCTGGCGGGAGGGCAGGGCAGCGGGCAAGGGCACACGCTGCTGCAGCTCTGCCTCCTCTGCTGCACTGGCTCGAGGACTGCTGGAGGGCCGTGGGCCCGGCGTGGCCACACGCACGGACGCCCCGCGTCTCCTGGTCATGACGGGGCCCTGGCCATTGTAAAGAGAGGGAGGGAGGGCGTGGGTTTTCGCTTGGGCTCCGGGGGCCGCTGACCCTCTCCCGGCCTTTCTGTTCGCCCCAGGATGTCTGGAGAGTGTCCCAGCGCAGTCAGCATCTGTGAGTATCTCACCGCCCCGCCCAGCCCCAGCCCTCAGCTCAGCCCACTCGGCCTGCGCTTGCCTGAGGCACGCACTCCGCCTGAGACCGCCCCTGAGCCTCCGGAGGCTCGGGGAGTCCCAGAGAGCTGCCTGCTCGGCTCTGCCCGGTTCCCGTGGCCCCGCTGCCTGATTTCATTCTCGTGTTCCTTGACTTGGAAGTCGTGGCCTCTCCCAGCACAGCCCCTGCCTCACCCAGCGCCTTTGTCTTGCAGCGGTGACCGGCAACTCCACCACGGTGTGCGGAGGCGGCATCTCTATGGGCGGGGGTGGCGGGGCCAGCAAGGGTGGGTTCAGCACCAGTGTGGGCTATGGCACCACCAAGGGAGGGCCTGTCTCTGGGGGCAGCTCCATCCTGAGGAAGACCACCACCATCAAGACGTCCAGCCGGAGGTATTAGCTGCCCGGTCCTGAGGTTCTTGCCTCGCCCCCCTGCCCTCCCGCCCAAGCTCTTGGGAGCAGCCTCAGGGCCGGGCCCAGGGAACTTGCATGCGACTCTTGCACATGCTCTGCATTTGGGGAAGGGCTCAAATTGACCCAGGTTTTTTCTTTGTTTCTGTGATGGGATGGAAGGGAAAGTTAGGGCCACCGGCTTGAGTGGTGTGTTTGGGCGTTGAGTAAGGCTGGGTTTCCCTGGCCTTCTCGGCTCCCACAGCCTCTTCTCCTTATCTGCTTTGAGCTCAGGGTGGGCTGGGGTGAGGGAAATTGGGAATGGTCCCGAAGGGCCCTTCAACCTCCTCAGTCTCTCACCAGACTCCCCTCTCCAAACTTTCCACACCCCATTCCGCATCTGTGCCTGTGATGTGTCTCAATAAATGGCAACTGCAGCTGGCTGTCTGTGCTGGTCCTTCCTGCAGGGGAATTGAAATTGCCAACTGGTAACTGCCTGAGTGGTGAGGCAGCAACTGCCCCCTGCGCGGGGTGACGCTCCAGTCTCCATGGAAGGCGCAGCCGCTCGAGGCACCACCACGCTGGCCTTGGCTCCCCCCTGCTTGCAGAGTTCACGGGGAGGCGTCCAGGAGATGGAAGTTGCTGTGGTCAGGCCCCCCTGCTGAGTAGTGGCCTAGCGCTCGGCCCAGCACCTGGCCCAGCGCCCAGCCCAGCGCCAGCCAACTGTGGGCAGCAGCCTCACTGCAGTGGGGAGCTCGGGCTTCAGAACCGGGCACACAGGTTTATGTCCCAGCTCTGTCCTGTGCTGGCTGCGTGGCCTTGGCAAGCTCCTTCTCCCCTCGGAGCCCAAGAGTCCTCCTTTGGCCAAGCAGGGTGTGGCGAGCACATGTGTGGAGCATCTGGCTTAGCGGGGCCTTCCTGGGCATGTGCTCCCGAGCTTCGCTTGGCTCTGCCCTCCCTCTCCCCTGCTGCGCACCTCGGAGTCAGATGGCATTTCCCCCAGTCCTCACCGCCAGTCACGGCTCTTATGACTCACACTTCAGTTGGATTTTTGTGTCTCAGAAATGCATTACTCTAACTGGGCCCCTCGCAGGAGCCCCAAACATCAGCGGGGGCATGAGCTACCCCATTTTACAGGTGAGGCATTAAATCTGCAAAGTTACACCCGCAGCTGCTCGGTCATGTGCAGGCTGCCTCTGCCCTTGCCCAGAAGCCCCTCCGCCTCGGCCTGCCCCATCACAGGCCTAGTCTCACCGATCCTGCCACTGTGCTCGTGGGGCACCCCGCTTCCTCCCAGTCTCTGCAGCTCCTGAAATGACCCCTGTGAAATTCCTCACCGGCTGAGCTTCCAGCTCTGTTCCCCCTGCCCCCAGGCTGTGCACCTGACCGCGGTTAGTCCCTCTCTTCCTGGGCACTGCGTAGCCCCTGGGAACGAGCTCTTCTTCATGAGTCCTCCATCCAGAGCCTGGTTCTCAAAGATCCTGGGCAACCCCCTGGCCGATGGGACTGTCAGCAGAGGGGTTTGGGGCCAACCCCCTAAGCCACAGAGTAGCAGCCCCCAGACCCAGCACTTAGCAGAGCAGTCCCCGCACGGGCCTGGGCACCCCCAGCCTGGGCAGCGGTGGCAGGCCAGAGCGTTGCTTCTCAGCTCAGGGGGGCAGGCAGAGCACCCACCGCCACACGCCCCACAGGCATACAGCTGTCACACGTGCTCACCGCGTGCCCTCGCCGCCGCCCACCCTGACCGACCTACTCTTCACATAGCCCGTGATACAGGTGCTGTGGTCGCCCGCATCTTGCAGAGCTGGAAACTGAGGCGGAGGGCTGAGTACCTGGGCTGAGTCAGGCAGCCCGCAAGGAGCAGGCGGAGCACGGCTCCAAGCCATCTGCCTCCGAGCCACTTCTTCACCACTGGGCTCTGCTGCTTTTACAGAAAAAGAAATAGAGAACTAAGGGGCTTTGGATGTAAGCTGGTTCAAAGCTCTCATTTTATAGAAGAGAAAACTGGCGCTGAGAGGGAGGATCAACTTGCCATGGCAGAGTAAGACAGTTTCCTTGAAATTACATTTAGGGCCTAATTGTTAATTGGAGACAGTTTGGGGTAAAACCCAAGGACGGTCTCAGGGCCAGGAAGATGCACTAACAGTAATCCGCCACTTCGAAGTCCTTGCTGAGAGCCGGGAATGGCTCAGCACAGGGGTTTCCACACCCACTTTCTGAAACCTAAGGATCAGGGGCCTGCTTTTAAGGGGTCGGGGGGAACCAGCCAGTGAGAAGGCCCAGAGCACCTCTCCCTTTGCTGCTTTACAAATGGGGCTGGTCATACGCTTTTGCAAGAAGCGTGTTGGAAAGCCCTGGTCGGGGCAGGGGAGACCAGGAGAGGCTGGGAAAGGGGGACCTATGAGAGGACCCCTGCCCCTGGTCCTAAGGAGTTCCCACCCTCTCATTGCCCTCACCGCCCCTTCTCCAATGCTGACCTGTCCTGTTCTTTAGTCCTTGATCCCCAAATTGACTCTGGATCCCCAAAGAGTGACTCAGGCCCAGCGGAGCAGTGAGGCAGGGTGACCGGGGAGGGCGGGGTGCTTTCCCACACACACACCAGATTTGGGGCCTAGAGTGAACACAACCCAGGGATCCCTGTAATCCCAGGGCTGAAAGCGAGGACTTACCTCCTTCAGCCAGAAAGCCCTGAGCAAACACACCTTCCCACCTGGCTCCACACCCCTGTCAGCAGCTCATCCCTCTTTTGACAAGACCTGGGCAGCTGCCAGGTGAGGAAGGGTCATGGAGGATGCAGCAGGAGCTGAGGGGGTAGGGTGGGGGCTAGCTTTGAGCTGTTACTGCCAGGTGACCCGATAGAGTCACCTTGTCCAGGTAGAGTCCACCCTACCTCTGGCCCAGGTAGGCAGGAGGCGTCTTCCCCATTTTAAAGGAAAGAGACTCTTCTTTATGCCTTTCTCACTCTAGGTAAAACAAAACCAAAACCAAAAAAACACTCCCTGGCATGAGAAGTTCTTCCTTATGTCTACCTTGAGTTTTTCATGCTACCCTTGGAGGATTTTGTGCACTTGTGGCACTTCTGCATTAATAATAAGGCTACAGGATATGGCTCTGGTGTAGACATTTCTTCTTATTGGGTGTGGGTTTATTATAGAATTGATAATAAAAATTAATTTGGATCTAGTTCATTGTGGATAGAGACAGAGTCATACCTTACTGGGACAGGGTCACATAAACCGAACAAGGAATCATGTGACAAAAACAAGGGCAGAAGGAGCCAAGAAGATGCAGTCTGTGAGCCCAGGCCCCATTGCCGTGCTACCTACGGGACCAGAAGACACGGGGCTGCGTTAGTTACCATGTATTTTCCTCAGTTGTGGGTGGGACAGAGTCACTGATATAAAGCATGTGGTGTAGGGTCAAGCTCACCAGCTTTAAGGTCAGAGAGGGTTAGTCTCCTCCTTTCCACTCGTAGCTGTGTGATTGCAAGCAAGTCGCACAACCTCTCTGAGCCTCAATGCCTACGGTTCTGGACTGAGAACAGCAGCTCCTCTTTTGCAGAGCGGCGGTGAGGAATGTTGTAAGACAAACACCTGTGTTCAGCATGTAGCAGCAGCTCTAGATGACAATCCGCTCTCCCCTCAAAGCTCTGCAGCCTCCTCCGGCTTCTTACTTTTTGTCCTAGGGATGGCGTCCGGCTCACTGTCTAGTTACTTTCACGGAAGTGCTCAATCGTGCATCCTACAGGCACAAACTAAAACTGATCACATACTGCAGTTGCCCCCAGGTCTGTTCTGCTTCTGTAGCTGCAGCCCCAGAGACTGGAGCTAGCTCCGGCCTTCCTTCCTAATGGTGCCCACTCCAGCTGCCAGGGTAGAAATCGTTAGACCCTCAGAGTCCACTTGACCTTCCAGCTGCCAGGGTAGAAATTGTTAGACCCTCAGAGTCCCCTTGACCTAGACCACTGGTTTGTTCAGATGCCCAACTCTGCACCCACTGCTGGGAAAGTTAGATAACTGACTTCATAGCTGGCAGGATGGTAAGGTAAGAAGCCAGGGAGGCCCGAGCAGACAGATGTGGCTCTTGCTCCTGCTCTCCCACACGCTGCTGTGGCCTCCTTGGCCAACTTGAGCTTCCAGGCACCAGCTGTAAGCATGGCTACGATGCCGACTGCATGAGCTCTTGGGAAGATTAAGTGACGACATGTGTCCGAAGTGCTAGCACGGTGTCCAGCACAAGGGTGGCGCTCCAAGACACTCATGGGAAGGGCGAGTGCAGCCCCGGAGCCTACAGGAGATGGTCTTGGCTCTAGAACACTCACTTCCTGAAGGATGGACCCATCCTTGGGCTCTCTATGGGGGCCTTTTATGGCATCCAGGGCCTCCTCCACCCCTCCATTTACTTAGACGCCTCCTGGGAAGAGGCAGGAAGATCTCGGCAAAGGCCGAGGTAGATGGAATGCAGGTGGATCACCAGAGGTTGAGCTGAGAGCTGGGCAGGGAAACAGGACATGGGGGTAGAGATGGGGAAAGAAGGAGCTGGTAGAGACCCCAGCCACCTCTGCAGCCCTCCCCGGGGCCTGGGTCCACTGACCTCCTCTCACCCCATGGGCCGGCCCTTTCTCTCTGTGTGGAGGGAGCTGGTCAGTTTTTCCATGGCCAACTTTCATTTGGTCATTGTCAGCTCCGACTGTGGGAATTGGGCCCCATCACTGCTCTTTAGAATAACGATCGCGTGGGGGTTGAGAACAGGTGGGGGATGCAAAGCCCAGGCGGCCCAGAGTGTGCCGGGCCCTGGGTGGGGCACCGCCGATCCAGGTGTCCCATGTTTCAGAGGGGAGGGTGGGCGAGTGGGTTCAGAGGCGGTAGGGGGTCTGCCAAGAGGCAGTTAGCTCGCGGCAACACGTGGGATTTGGTCAAGATCGGCCACCCTTCTGGGGTGAATTTCAATTTGAACTTACAACTAGGATTTTGTATTTGAAAACTCTGCTCCGGAGTTTTCACAATTCTGCTCCAGGGGTTTCATCACCAAAATAGTTATGAGCCCCTACCCTGAATTCTGGGCCATGGTGGGAAGCAGAAAGTGCCGTGTCCTGGGGAGGCCAGCAAGCAGCAGGGCGGCTCCTGGAGCAGCAGTGGGGCCCGGCCTGGAAAACGCTGGCTGGAACCCCTCTCTGCAGCGCTGGACGTGGGCAGAGGAAGGAGCATGAGTCCCGAGGGCCCTAGGCAGAGAGGTTTCGGGGGTCAGTGTTGTGTTGTGGCCTCCTCGTCACCTGTTTTCTCAGCCCCCCCGGGTGCCGTACCCGGCACATAGTAGGTTCTCAGTAGCTGCTCCAAGTCCGGTGAGACCTGGCGTAGGTTTGGAAGGCTGGACGATGGACCGTGCCTTTGCGCATGTGTGTGAGCCAGCGCCCACCAGGAATGATGGTGACATGAAGTACGTGTGCAGCCTCTGACTATCCACAAAGCGCTTGACTAGCTGCAGTACTGCCGCAAACTGAGAGGCGGTGAGGGCAAATACTTGTATTATTTCCAACTTCCACATGAAGAGACTGAGCCTTGCAGAGTGACTTGCTCAAGGTTTGTCGAGCTGTGACCTTGAACTCTAGTCTTCAGGTTCCAAATCCTCTGAGGGACGAGCTGATGTCTTTGGAACAGGGAAGTCAGCGGGCGGCTGGTGAGATTGGAGGGGAGTGGGTGGGGGGCCCAGAAGGCCGGCCTGCTCTGGGCCTCTGAATCACAAAGCCCTGGGGCACTAGTTCAGGCTCTGCTGGGGGTGGTGTGGGGAGATCCAGGAACCGGTGGGTGCCCTCCGAATGACTTCTGTAGGTGTGTGAGGTGACAAGCAGGTGCGAGAAGGATGGGCCTGTGCCAAAGGCCAAGCCCAGAGATGTTTCAGATTTTTCCCTTCATGCCCCTGCAACCAAGCCCTGCTCCTCCAGCACATATAAGAGACCCAGTCTAGGGCTCCAGCACTCACTGGTCTGGCATCTCTCGCTTCCTTCTGACAACTCCAAGCTCCACTCTTCTCTGCAGCCATGATCGCCAGACAGCGGGGTATCCGAGGCGGGTCCCAGGGCTTTAGCTGTGGCTCAGCCATCGTAGGCGGGGGCAAGAAGTCTGCTTTCAGCTCCTTCTCCACATCCGGGGGTGCAGGCCACTGCTCCCCTGGGGGCTTCGGCAGCAGGAGCCTCTACAACCTTGGAGGCAGCAAGAGCATCTCCATGAGCATGGCCGGCTGCCGGCAAGGCTCTGGCCTCGGGGGTGCTGGAGGTTTTGGGGCTGCTGGAGGTTTTGGGGCTGGCGGCTTTGGTGCTGGCGGCTTTGGCGGTGGATTCGGGGGCTCCTTCAATGGAAGGGGTGGTCCTGTCTGCCCTCCTGGGGGGATCCAGGAAGTTACCATCAACCAGAGTCTGCTGACCCCACTCCACGTGGAGATTGACCCCGAGATCCAGAAGGTGCGCACCGAGGAGCGCGAGCAGATCAAGACCCTCAACAACAAGTTCGCCTCCTTCATCGACAAGGTGAGCGGCCTCGGTCAGACGAGGTGGGACCAGCCAGGGTTCCTGAGTCCAGGGATCTCAGGTCTGAGCCTGCCAGGGCGCTGGGCAAACCCTTGACCGTCTTGGGGCCTCGGCCCCCAGCTGTGGCAGGGAGTCACGGCTGGCCCTTTCCTTGCCCCGCCGGGGAGGATGCTCTGCTCACATGGTCCAGCGAGGTTTCCTAGACTTGCTGCGTGGTGCCGGCAAATCACCCAACTTTCCTGGGTCTGTCAGCCCAGCTAGAAAGTGGAGTTTCCTCAGATTCGTATTTCAGAAATAACATGGTTGATAATTAGTAATTAACTAACACTTAATTAACTCTGGGCACTTTTGCTCTCTGAGCAGGAGGAAGCCAGGCTGGCTTCCCAAGTGAGGAAGGGACTGGCTCCAGGGGCAGAGTCTACGTCTTAGCAGGGCCTTGGAACATCCTCTCTTTCGTCCTCCTCACTCTGGGCAAAATCACTCATTTTCGGGTCTGTTTGAAGAGAGGAGGCGTGGGTCTTTGTTTTTCTGTTTATAGTCCTACTTCCTTCTCCACGCATGATCTAGAGAGTTAATCCTGTAAGCTCAATCACACCAAGTGTGGTGGATGATAGCACCCGACCAGCTCAGAGAGCTGAGTCATTCAGAGTTTGATGACTGAAGGGGGGAGTTGGCACATTTGGTCAAGGAGGCCCTGCTTCTCCGCGCATTGAAGCCGGGCTTCCTTTAGACACACAAGGAAAGAGTGCATAATCTTGGAGTAGAATGGGTGGCACTGTTTGCTCTTCTTCTTAGTTGGAATAACTCACAGCAGCTTAGAGAGGCTTTACTGTGATCCTAGGGCATACAGATATGAAAGCAAGACCAAGGGTTTGGTGCTTCCCTGTCTTTTCTCACCTTTTGGGTTCGAACTTGCCAATTTTCCTTTCCTTCTGAGGCACACAACGTGGAAGCACGTGCTGAGTTGCCATCCCCATCTGCCTGCTAGTTCTGCCCATGGAGAGAGGGGGCATTGGGGGAGGTCCCCTTGCAGGATGGAATTGACCTGAGGCTCAGCAGATGTCTAGGGCCTTCATCTAACAACTCTCTCCAGGCCCACGGGCTCATAGGGACATACCAGGTCCACTTAGATGTCAGCTTGTTTAAAAAGTCTTCAATGAATTTATCATTCCTTTGCTTTGGGTAAGGAGCACTTCGAATTCAAATAACATCCAATAACCCCCATGCTGGCTTGGTGGTATCTGCTAATTTTGTCTTGTCACTTCATAGGAGTTCAGTGTTCTTCTCTGCACCCCACCCCGGGGCCCTGGTGCCTGTGGTCAGGAGGGTGTTTGTGCCGCACAGTCAGGCCCTGCTGCTCTGTGGCCTCCCTTGTGGCCGTGGGTGCAGGAGCGGCCCCATTTGACCCCAGTGGATGGTACCTGCAGTGGCAACACAGGGAGGGGCCCTCTTGGGGTGGCTCCTGGGCCGCCAGGTTGGCTTGGGTCGACTGGGTTAGAGTTGGCCCTGGCCAGCCCTCCTGCCAAAGTTTCAGGCTCTCATCAGTTGGCGCATGTCTTTTTTTAAAACAGGTGCGGTTCTTAGAGCAACAGAATAAGGTCCTGGAAACAAAATGGAGCCTCCTCCAGCAGCAGACGACCACCACATCCACCAAAAGTCTCGAGCCCTTCTTTGAGGCTTATATCAGTGCTCTGAGGAAGCAGCTGGACTCCTTGGTCAACGACAAGGGACGCCTGCAGTCCGAGCTGAAGGCCATGCAGGACAGTGTGGAGGACTTCAAAACCAAGTAGGTGGGGTGGGCTAGGCGAGGGATGTCATCTGAAAAGACTGCTTGGTCACGTCCCAGGCTCCCTGGGCTCCTCTCAAGGAGGTTCTGATTGCAAAGGGTTGGGAGGCCGAGTCTGGTCCCCTTTTCATGGGGTGAGGTCTAGTAACCCTAAGTGGTCCCAATACAAAATGAATGATCAATTCGGGGAGCTGAGTTTGCCATATACCAACCAGCTCAGAAACCAACCAAGTAGTAGAGCCCGCTCAGGAGATGCAGGTTGTAGAGATAGATGGGCGGAGCTCATACCGATGCTTCCATGTACCAGCTGTGTGATCTCGGGTGAGCTGCTCAACCTTTCTGAACCTCAGATTGCTTCATCTTAAACTGCGGATACCTACCTTAGAGGTTCTGAGAATTAAATGATACTCAACGAGGTAGAGAAAGCAGACACGGAATGGACAGTCCACAGAGCAGCTGTTAGGCTCAAGGTGGGATGGGGCTGAGAAAATACCAGCCCCTCTCTCAATTCACTCTCATATCAAATAAAAAGGATGGGGTGTTGGTAATATTTTTGAGAATTGAACCTACCAAATGACCAAAAGGACAGCCCTTCTACAGAAATAAAATCAACCAGATGCTTGCTAGTTCTCCTCTCAATTTATCATTTGAACACAGTTTTTTCAAAAGTTTGGCCTCACCCTTTCCAATAAGTCTAGGTCTAGACTGGCGTCTCACACATTACTCAGCAAATGTAGGCTGGATGACTGTCGGCACGAACCTAGGAAATGGAGACACAGCGTTCGATGTCCGAAGACCAGCAGCAGAGATCTGTAAGACACTTGCTCACTGTGGGACCTTGGTCTTCCTTCTGTCCCCACCTGCAGGTATGAAGATGAGATCAACAAACGCACAGCTGCTGAGAACGACTTTGTGGTCCTCAAGAAGGTGAGAGAGGCAGGAGGGCAGGGAGTGTGGTGAGGGCTTCCCTCCCCTGCTGAGGGGCCTTTCACTTGCTTCACGGGCTTGGGACACTCCCTCTCAACTCCAACCTGCCCGGCACTGTCCAGCTGTGATGGAAGCAGGATCCAAGGAGTTAAGACTGGGAGGAAGCCGCTTGGATCGATGACTCCATGTCTGCAGCTGGCTTTAGGGGTAGAATGTGAGGCTTGAGTGGATGAGCGCCTCACCTCCTCACCTGGCGGGAGAGGCCTTTCCTAACCGCTGCTGGCATGTCCTACCCTGATGCCATTTCGTACCCCTCTCCCTGTTCTACATCCTCAATCTCGTCTCACATCCTCCCTCTTCTGCAGGATGTGGACGCTGCCTACATGATTAAAGTGGAGCTGGAGGCTAAGGTGGACGCCCTGACTGACGAGATCAACTTCCTGAGGGCCCTCTATGCTGCGGTGAGGACTCGCCCCCTCTGTCCAGGGATGGGACTCCCCTATCTCTGAGGCTGCTGGTTGGAACTCACAGTTCTTTGAAAGGACTCCGGATCCCTTCCCTCAGGCCAGTGCGTCCCCAGCAAGGTCATGGCTAGAAAGGGTGCAATGAGAGTCAACGGGGGGGTTGGCAAGTCCTGACGTGGCTGTGGAAGCAGTGGCTAGCTCTCAGGATGGCCTGGGGTGGAATTTATAGCTGCTCAGGTACACCGGACCTGCTCCCTGAGGGCTTCCTCCCAGTACGCCCCCTGATGCGGACTGGCTGTGGTTGCCTGGGGCAGCAGAGAAGCACTGACCTCTGTCTTCAGATGTTCTCAACCACTTGATTTCAACATAGAAACGTCCTCCCTTTCCTGCTCCTCACCCGTCGGGAATGCCAACCATGCTTCCCCGTGAGCCTGGCATCTGAGATCAGGGAAGACTTTGCAGGGGGCCTGATGTGAGACATGTTCCCCGCAGGAGCTGTCCCAGATGCAGAGCCACGTCAGCGACACGTCCGTGGTGCTGTCCATGGACAACAACCGCTGCCTGGACCTGGACAGCATCATCGCCGAGGTCCGGGCCCAGTACGAGGAGATCGCCCAGAGGAGCAAGGCCGAGGCTGAGGCGCTGTACAGCAGCAAGGTGGGTATTCGGGATCTCTCAGGATTTGGGGGTGACTTTTGGGGCTCTGATTTTGATATCATCAGCTTAAGTCAAGGGAAGCCAGAGATGTGCTGATCTTCCGGATCAGAGATGTGCGCTCCTCATCTGACAGGAGATTCCAAGACATTTTGTATTATCCCTGACACCTACAGCTATTCTTGAGAATGGCACCTGCCCAGGAATGACCCCTGCCTCCTGGCTCCCCGTGTCTCCCTGGGCATTAGGTCCTGCAGCTCCAGTCTTCAGTTGACCAATACGGTGATAGCCTGAAGAACACCAAGACCGAGATCATGGAGCTGAACAGGATGATTCAGAGGCTGCGGGCCGAGATCGAGAACGTCAAGAAGCAGGTGCGTTTCGCCTCCTTCCAGCTGTAGGACAGGGCCAGGCCTAGGGCAGATGTCTCCAAAGCACACAAGCGCATGAGGTATCAGGCCAGAAGATCTTGAACTTGTCTGCAGGGGATTTGTAGCTCTTTATAATCCATATCCAGATCTTTTGATACTTATCCAGAAGTATCAAATACTACTTATCCAGAAGTATTTTGATTAACATGACATCACACCCCATTAAAGAGTTTCTTGGCTCTGTTGGCCTTTGCTCATCTTTATCTAATCAGTCGGTGGGTGGGGGTGGGGAACTGGAGGGCCCTGGCTGGAGTGCATGAAACGCCTGAGTGAAGGTAGGTGGGGGAGAAGGACAGGCCGAATCCAAGCAGAGCTGGCACAGGGGAGGGCGCAGGTGTCGAGGCCTTGCCGGCAGCACACTGATGATTGCCTGTCCCATACCCCGTCTGTAGTGCCAGACTCTGCAGGCCTCTGTGGCTGATGCAGAGCAGCGCGGGGAGCTGGCTCTCAAAGATGCCTATAGCAAGCGCACAGAGCTGGAGACCGCCCTGCAGAAGGCCAAGGAGGAGCTGGCCCTGATGCTGCGCGAGTACCAGGAGCTGATGAGCGTGAAGCTGGCCCTGGACGTGGAGATCGCCACCTACCGCAAGCTGCTGGAGGGCGAGGAGTGCAGGTGAGGGGCCTGGCAGGGCTGGAATGGAGGGGTTCGGGGCCATGAGCTTGCTTCTCCGCTGGCACTGCCTCAGTGCTGTGCTGCACATGTCAGTGTCGACCGCAGCTTCACGTCCAGGCATTGCATCGGGCTGCCTGGGGATGGGCTAGGCGTCTGACACAGACTTAGCAAAGGCAATTTGGCTCACGGCTCTTTCTCTCCCCCCAGAATGTCTGGAGAGTGCCAGAGCACCGTGAACATCTGTAAGTACCCTGTCCCCACCATGGCCCCTCTCAGCCTGGTTTGCGTGGAGACTCCTGGGTGCCGGCACTGGGGAATAACCATGCCCCCTGCTTTTCTCCTGCAGCCATGGTTGGCGGAGGCGCCAGTGCTGGAGGCATGGGCGGAGGAATGGGAAGCTGCTCTGGCTTTGGCCTGGGCAGTGGCTTTGGCTCTGGCTCTGGAAGTGGCTTTGGATTTGGCGGTGGTGTCTGTGGCAGTTCCGGCAGCAAGGTCATCTGTTCCACCACCGTGAGCAAGAGATCCTACCGATAGAAGAGACGAGGTCCCTGCAGCCCCGGAGCCCGGCTGGGTCCAGCCCTGGTTCTCTGCTTTGTCCACCCCTCCTCACCCCCTCTCTGGGGCTCATCTCACCTGTGTCACCTGCACGGCCCCCTGGACTCTCTCTGCTCCCAGATGGTCTTTTCTGCCAGGGCATGGACTCTACCCTCTTGGAGTTTGGTAGCTTCTCATCTTGGGCCTGGAGACCATCTGCAGTGGGGTCAGTGTCGGCCCCATGGACAGCGAGGCTATGACCTGAAGCTTCATCTGTAGAATTATCATCACGGCCCAGTGCTGTCTCCTGCCAGATCCTGGACACCCCTCTCTATAGGCCCAAGCGTGTTCTCCATTGCTCGGCAGCATCTGGCCCTGCAAAGTCAGGGCAAGGGCCACTTGCCGGGCCGGTCATCCCTTCTCGCTCCCCCTGTCCATCTTCTGGTGAATCTTCAATAAACCGCTTTGTCATTCATAACGAGCAGGTGTGTTTATTCCTAGGGGAGCAGTCCCCGATCTCAGGTGCAAGTGAAGGAGTCTGGGGCCCGAGGCTCAAGGCTCGTGTCTGTATGAATCGAGGCCATCAGCTAACTTCTCAGGACTCTCCTGAGTTGCCCAGATTACTAGGGAGAAGTGCAGTGTGTAGCGCTTGAAGGCTGTTTACAGAACAGGGGGTACAGACTCAGAACAGCCAGCAGCTGCAGAAAGTCACCCACGGTAGCCACCAGGTTCTGCCTTCTTGGAGCTTGAGCCTGGAGGAGAGGGGCTGACTGTGGGCATGGGAGAGGCGGTCACAGGGTCTCCACTGAAGACAGAACAACAGGGCATGTTGCTAGGGTGTTTCTTCTCAGTTTCCCTATTTGTATTCCACACAGGGAGCTAAATCCCACTGGACTAATAAGGCTCTCAGGAGCTTCTAAGCACCCACGAGGTGAGGTGGTGATTGTTGCATGGGGCGGAGACGGCAGAGGGTCTCGTGGAATGCTGGCCCCCATCTCCCCGACCCCTCTCCCCGGGGGTTAAGTCTGGGGTTATATCTCTGGGTGTCCCTGAGGGGGGGGAGTGGGCGAGGTGAGACAGATCTTCTGGAACGGTAGAGGGTGAAGCTGCGGGCCCTGCAGATTCTGGTCGGTGAACTGCAGGAGGAAGGAGAGGACGGTCAGGGGTGGGGGTGGGGCCCGTGCGGACACCCTCTTCCTACGCTGGCCTGATCCCAAGATCCCCGGAGCGCGTGACCTTGCCTTCTCTCCATGCAGACTGCACAGGAGCAGAGACTCTCATTCCCTGTGGCTCCCCAGGGGGCCTCCCGGAGGCATGAGGGAGTTCTTCCAGGGCAGCCCCTGCAGGCGCGCCCAGCAGGCGGGATTGTGTGTGAGAACACAAAGCCAGTCCTGCCCAAGGGATGTGTTTCTCACAGCCCGAGGCAGGGGCTACAGCGCAGAGGGCAAACTCCAGGACCTTGTGGTCCCAGCCAGCTCCTCCCAGCAGGGTCCCCAACAAGCCATAAGCCTCCTCATTGTCTTGGGCTCCCCCGCTGGTGTGCCACAGCCTAGGTCTTTGCAGCGAGTCAGGGGGCTTTGACTTCTCCCCACCATTGCACCCCTCCCGGGAAGATGCTGGCTTGGCTCTCTTCTGAGCTTCTGGGTTGGGGATGAGGAGTCAAGGGCAGGAAGGGGCTTCTCAAGTTCACCACCTGGAAGGGGCAGGCTGGGAAGAGCCTCACTGAGAAGCCCGGAGTGGGGGCCGGGTGGGGGTGTGTGTGTGGCTGGCTGGCTGGCAGGTTAATGCATTTCTCATGTCCTCCGAGCAGAGGTAGTGTGAGGGTAGCTGGCCTGAGTGGCTCCGAGGTCCAGGGGGCTTCAGTTACATTTAGTCACACAGCAAGTGGTAGATGGTATCGTGCACGTGGCGCTTAGAATAAACGTGTTTGTATTTGCAGGCAAGTGACTGTATGACTGTGATTTTTATTGATATAAGAAGATTTGTGTTTTACATAAAAGGGGAAAGTTTTCATGCCCAAACGAGTGGATCCTGGCCGGGATCTAGAGGTTAATAGCTGGCTGATTAGTTAAAAGGGATTATTTGGGGTGGGGTGGGGGGGATCCAGTTCTGAGATAGCAGACAACACCCTTATGGCAGATCCTCAGAACTGGATTTGGGCCAGCTCTTTGTGTTCAGGGGAACTGTGGAGACACAGGCTGCATTACCAGACCCTGGAGAGCCCTACGCAGTGCCCCTAAATGCTTTCCCTTGAGGTGTAGTGAAATCACTTGCACCCGGGAGTGACCCAGCTGTGGGTGGTACCTGGTTTGGTTCACCTGCCCTATCATACTCCAAGCTCCTGACATTTAGCCTTAGCTGCAACCTCACCCTTGGTTTGACTCAGGCTCCTGACTCCCAAGTACCACATTTGCATAAGCCCCAGCCCCTCTGCTCTGGGGCCAGCCTCCTGAGTTTCACCAAATTCCTGCCAGCACTTCTAATGTCTCCCGCCATTGTTGGCAAACCCAGGAGGAAATCGCACAGAAGGACTTATTTAGTGTAGTTCCACTCTGGGAGCTCAGTTAAGGTTGCTGCTGGGACCCATGTTTTAGATTCCATGGCTGGAAGACCTCAGGATAAGGCATGTCTAGAACCGTGTCTTGGGTGGACGTCAAGGTCAAGAGAAGGCGGGACCGCTACCTGGGGAAATAACATTGAGGGCGCTGCACCCTGCTCTGAGTCACTGGGCACGGGGGTCCAGGCCCAGAGGCGGCCAGCCCAGGGCGAAGGGAAGGGGCAGGCTGAGGGAAGAGGTCACCTTAACAGCTTTTTGTTGTATTGAAGAAAGGGCCTGAACAGGCATCTTTTTATTGCGGGGGGAGCAGACTGAGAGTTTAGGGCTGTGGCTATGAAGGAGCTTGGCCCAGGACTGAGGCTTAGGGCTGCACATGGCTTCCTTATTGACTCAGGGTCAGGTAAGATTGTTCTGCATCTGCAGTGTCCTTACCTGAAGTGTGATGATGGATTTATCCTCAATGATTCAAAGGAGAAGCTAGATGAGTTAGGTTTTCTGCACTAAGGGTGTTGATTGCAATTTGCTGTTCATGTATACACCTGGCACCCACGCATTAGCCTTTGAATTCTTTAAGAGCAGGGGCCATACACTGTTAATCTTGATATTTCAGGGCCACTATGCTTGGCATAGGTAGATGTTTAACAAATGATTGCATGGACAAATGTTTATTGAGTACCTAATTAGCTTTAGGCAATTTTATATTAAGACTTAGATTCTACTTTCAAGGATTTCACAATGTCTAGAGAAAAGGATGCACATCAATAACTTGGTAACTAGATAGACAGACAAATACTCTATAGTCTTTTCAGCTATGAGCAAAAGCTATGGGAGTTCAGTGGAGAGGGAGATTACTTCTAATCTTCGGTGAGTGAGGGAGGTTGGCAATCCCAGGAAGCTTCCTGTAAGAGGTGGCATTTATGTGGGATCTGGAAGGACAGGGAGGGCTTGGTGTTGGAGATGGGGGAAGTGATTTGACAAAGCAGTACTATACTCTCCTCTAAGAGGAAGTCCTTTCTTCCAGGAAGTGTCCAGAAGCACCCCCACCCAGATGGCTCACCTGTTGCTCTGCCTCCCTCTGGGCTCCCCAGGCTTCATTTTGATCACCCTCCTTTCCCTGTGCAGTGTTGTGGGGGCTGCAGCATGGCCCTCATGAGACTGGGAGCCCCTATGCCTGCCAGCCCACTGTCTGAGAGGTTGACCAGGCAAGCATTACTGTGGAGCAAGCATTACTGAGGAGGACATGGCCCAGCGTGAGTATGCGTGTGTGGTAGGGAGTGTCGGGGAGGCCGACACGCTCCATTCAGATTTCCTGTACTTTGAGGAATACTATTCAGTAATCAAAAAAGATAAACCAAAGTCATGTGTAGAGACATGGATGGAGCTAGAAGGGACTATGCTCAGCGAAATAGGCAAAAGAAAAATACCGGATGGTTTCACTTCTAGGAGGAATATAAGGGAACCAAATAAGGGACCAAGAAAAAGAATGATAACAATAAAAAAAAAAGACATGGACAAATCAGAGACACTTTGTGTGTTGGGGGAGGGAAAGGGATGAGGGCAGAAAGAGCAGAGGGACTGAGGTGATGGTGCACTGGGAAAATGGTGGTAGGAAATCCATGGGGACCACAACTGATGTCAAATATATATAAATAAAGAAAAAAAAAGAACAATGGTGAACATGAACATGGAGGCTTTGAGAAGCAGGGCAGAGACATTTACTTTTGCCTAGGGATTTGCCTAGGCTCCCTGGAGGAGGTGACACTTGAGATAAGTCCTGAAGCCTGAAAAGGAGTCAGCTATGTAGAGAGGTAGGTGGGCCCAGAGTTGTGATGAGGGGATGTGATGAGGGCCCAGAGTTGTGATGAGGCCCAGGGGAGACAGTGCTCCAGGGAGCAAAAAACGCCAGAATGAAGTAGGGCGTGTGGCCCAGAGCAGTTCATGCAGGAACCTAGAGCAGCTCATCATCTCTGCCATGCCAGATGGGACGAAGAGGCTGGAGGGGTAGGTTGAGGCCTGGTTGGGGAGGACCGTGGCTTGGCCCATTGTCCAATTTGTTTGCGGCTTGGTTTTCATGTTCCAAGACTAGACAAGCTCAGCACAGGGCGTGTCTGAGAGAACAAGCTCTGAAAAAGATGAGGTGGGAACTCTGGGCCACCTGCTTGCAGGTGTGGCCCTGGGGCCCTGATGTGCTTTCACTCCTGGCTGGGAACCGCTGCACTGGCTCCGCACGCCCCCACCACTTCCACGTCGTGCAAATGCTAAGCCTGCGACTGCTCTGCCTCCTTTTCCACACCTGTTCACTATGAGGACAGTTTCGGGGGGCTAAGAGGTTTGTTGTCATTTCTTTGCCTCCCCAACACTGGTATTTACCCCATCTGCTGAGTTCCTTGCATCTGCAAAGGGGCTGTCAGTGGTTGTCTCTAAACCCTCCTGGATTTCTCTCACAGGACCTCATTTGCCTTACGCCTACCACAAACATGCCCCCTTTCTTGTCAAGTGGGTTCTCTCAAAATTCTCTCAAATTCTTCAGCAGAGAGTGAGAGCTTATAAAAAAGGGTAAAAGATCTGAAGCATTTCAATATCACAGAAAAAATAAATTAAACATTTTTTTAACTGTCTCTTTTCCAGGATAAGTGGTCTCTGAACAATTGTTTCTTCTCCCCTTTACCTTTCATTTCAAGCAACTTATTTAATAGCTTCTAAAGTTTGTTTGGATCTCCCAGCAAGGACAGGATGTAATTTCTGCTGTTTACGACTTCCGGCTTGAGGAGGCACGCCAGGCCGGCATGATTCAGCACAAGCGCCGTGGGGAGCTCCAGCACACGCAGGCCCGTGCAGAAACGCTAACTCCGGCTGAACTTGGCTTATCTTCACTGCCAGCTCAATGGCTGCTCCTCCTTCATGTGTTCTTTCAGAAGGACCTGGAAATGAGACACTTGGGAACAGAAGGCCATTTTCCATCCTTCCTGACTCCCATTCTGTATTCTTCACACGGCAAGTCAGACTCAGCCTTTTAAGCTGACTCACGTTCAGCTTTGCTCAAATGCTCCCACGCTGTCCCTTCTCAGAGTAAAAGTCAGCCTCGTTCAGCACCCACGAACCTCGTGTGTCTGTCTCCCACTGGCCTCAGACCTCATCGCCCAGGCCTCGCCGTCCTCATTCTGCTTCAATTCTCCCAGCCCCGGCTGCCCTCACATGCGCCTCACACTCCTGGCCCAGGGCCCTTGTGCTGTGGTTCGCTGCCCAGGTGCTTCTCCCCTGTGGTGGCTACATTTCTTTCACAGCCCCTTTCAGTGCTTCCCTGCCCCCAGTGGAATGCGAACTTTAGAAGAGCAGGACTTTGGGGACAATGCTTGGTAAACAGTAAGTGCTCATTGCATGAGTAGGAGGAGGCAGGGCAGGCAGATCAGGGTAAAAGCTCTGCGTCCATGGCAATCAGTTAAGAATATGAAGAAGAAAACGGGGTGCTTGGGTTGCCACAGGAATGATTAAATTGTTGAATTAACATGTGGCTCTCCCAGCGCACAGGAGAGACTCCTCTCACATTACAGAAGCACGTGCCAAAGTGCCCAGCAGGAAACAATGGCGGTCGTTCCCGGGTCCTACGTCTGGGAGCCACTGTTAGTGTTTGCCGGGCATTCTTGAGCTCAGATCTCACAACACCTGTGAAGATTTGTCTGCTGTCATGTCTATGAGGCGTCCTAGGCTTGGGAGGTCTAGTAATTTGCCCGTGACCACCTGGTGAGAGAGAGGCACAGCAGGATTCAAGTCCGGGACTGCCTGACTTCGAAGCCTCTGTCCCACTCTCCCATCTCAACCCAGTGTCCACATCACGGACAGCGAGCGAGATCCTCCTAGTAGTTCTGGTGCACGTTACACCACCTCTGAATGCCAAATCTTAACGAGGCACCGTCATTTTAAGACATCCATTAACAAGATTGAGCGGGTTCAGAGAATAGAAACCACGTGGACTAGATCTGGGAGAAGCAGCCTTTTTTTTTTTTTTTTTTCCTTTTGCCCTCACAAGGGAGAAGCAGTCTTAACCTGGGTATATTTAACCTGGAGAACAGTTTCTGGAAATTCATAAGTGTTTTCTCATATTGTGGGTGTTGTCAGACAGAAGCCAGGAAAGTTTACGTGTACCACTCTGGAAGATCAGATGAGAGCAGATGCATTTCAGTTCAGCCAGTTCACAGCACTTGGGACCAGGTGCTGATGGACACAAAGGCAAGAAGACTGCCTGTGACAGCACTTGGCAGGTGTCTCATCTGGGGACCGTGGGTCCTGTCTAGGGGCCAGAGCTGTCCAGCAGTGGGAAACGATCTCAACTTTGATTTGATTTGGTTGGCAGGGATTTGAGACCAGGGGCTGAAAATCCTCAGTTAGGGCGACTGCGTGGCATTGCAAGGATTCTGAGCACCCAAATCTGCACCAAAGTCTGGAGATTGAGTAAATAGTGTGCTTTCAAGTATTGGTATTACCAAATGTATGTAGTTTGAGATGCAATTTTATTTAACAGTATTGCTGAATTCATAGTAAGAATACACGTTCTTAAAGGATATGGAAAGTATAATTTCTGACATATGTGAAGGTTAATGCAAATTTCTTGAGACCCAGAGAGGGCTGAGTGCCAAGGTGACATGGGCGGGTGGGCGAGGCATCTGCCAGTCCCAACTGCACCGATCCCATGAAGCAGAGTCAAGTTCCCACTGGAGCAGCAGGCATGAAAGCTTAGATCCCAGAGGACCTTCCTCAGGTGAGGGTGGTGTCTTGCTGGCCTGGGCAAGCCAGAAGATTTGATGAATCGCCTTCTCCTCTTCCACCATGAGACAGAGGGGGGTGCAGGGGGGAGTGCCTGGAGGTAGAGGGGTGGATTGGATAGCCTCCAGGCTGCAGCACCCTATGAGGCTCTGATTTCATGCATTGCAACCCAGTGACTCACGCTTTTCTGCAGGGAGAAAGCACTTAGGATACTTAGCTAAGCTTCAGATAATCTGGGTTTTGGGGGTGAGTGTCAGCAACTCTATTTTCTCAAAATACATATTAGATCTCCCAAGTCCAGAGGCCCGGCCATCAGGATTTTCACTGGTTGCTTCCTTCCCTCCCATTCTTTGCATCATGCATCACTCTCCAATCAGAATTCACATTCTAGGCCAGCTAATGTACCCCAAATATCTGTTCTGCTCCCTGCCCCTGTGGATAGTGTCTTCTCTGCAAGCCTGGAGGCAGAAGGAGAATAGACTGTGCTCTCATCTCTCTACTCCTTCTACTGCCTGCTCAGGAGGCCTCAGAACTAGTTGATGAACTAGCTGATGAAAATTGCAGTTATAACTTTGCTTCTTAAAGATTGTTTTCCAGTTCCTTCTGAAGGGATGACAAGAATGGTTCAGAATCAGTGGGCTCTGGCAATGGCGGGTATCTCCCCCAGTGGGGGACAGTGAGGTGCCGTGATTCACTCTGGGTTTAAGAATTCTTAGACCTCTGTTGCCCTGGACTTCAGGCCCCATAGCAGTCTCAGTTCCATCTGGCACAAAGGCAGACCACCATCCTCTTGTCATCCACTCCACAACATCTTCTCCTGTGAGACCTATCTCATCACTGCATTAATCAGGGCTCTAATATAAACTGAATTTAATTTATGAAAAGCTATTATTGTTCAAGGTGCCCCTGAGAGCTATGTAGCCTGGAACTGTGCCCAGTCACATCTGGGTGGCTCCAGTGAAAACCATGGTGAACTTGGCAACTATACCTGTGATGTTTGAGGCTGAATGACAAAACTTTGTCACTGCCATGGAGACCCCATTTCCCCACTGTGGCACTTTGCTTTGCTATCTCCTTACATTGTCTAAGTTAGAACTTGTCTCATCATGTCTATCTCAATGGAAGATTCTAGGCCATAGTTTGACTTCCATTAACAAAGGAGTCTGAGGATATGTTTTTTGGGATTTTACCCCAGGAAGGTGTTGACCACAATGTAGGAAGGGTGTTTAAAGATGTGTAGCCTCAGATGACGAAAGTCCACTATGGTCTCCACTTCCTGAATCTAATTGTGCCTGCTCCCGGCATGGAACCTGGGATTATGTCTCCTTGGGCTGATACGTCTTTCCTTCTGTCTAACCAGATCCTGTTCTCCTTCAAGTTTGGCTCATGTCTCTTCGTGAAGCTTTCTGTTGCAATTTTACGTGTTCATGGCATTTCTGGTTCCTGACGCTCTCGCAGCACCTGGAGTACAGCACTTAGCTCTACATGGTCTCTTATTGTTTGGCCTGCCTGAGCTCTTTGAAAACTACTCTCTGTCACAGGTCACTGAGAGTTGAGGCTCAGTAAACACTCAGATCTGTTCACTGGTTTCTCTTCTTTGGGCTGGGAGTTGAGGTCTGCTCTCTCTATCCCCAGGCTGTGCTCGTATTCCCTGTAGGGCTTCAGGGGGTAATTTGCAAATGGAAGCATCATTTTATTGGATTTGATTCATTTGACAGGTACAGACGGAACCTGAAAGTCTCCTTGAGATATGCAAACAAACAAAAAGTAATGTAAACATTGAACACTTTTAGTTTGCTAAGTGCTTCCTAAACATGACAAGACTTTATGAGAAAGGTACCATTAATAGCTTATTTTTATAGATGAGTAAACTGAAGCACAGAAAAGTTAGAGAACTTGCTTGTGGACATGTGATAACAAAACCAAGGTTTAAAAACTGGATCTAGTTGATTTCAAAGTGTATACTCTTAAACATTCAGCAGAAAAAAGTATGGCCTCATTTTTGGATACATTTCTAGAAACATTTGACAGAGATTTCCTTCTTTCAGCTGCATTCTTGTGACATCCAGAGGGGAGGAGATGATTGACCAACTTTAATGGTTAGAGATGCTGAAACACAGAATTGAAATAACTTTGGTCATGATTAGTCATGGGGAGGGACTGGTCCAGCTCTGAGTTTGGTTCATTCTTCAAACCCTGGCTCCTCTGGGAGTAAAGAGGAGGAGGTAACTGTGTGTGGCTGCCTTCTGGGGCTAATTTCATGTGTCATTAAACTTTGGGTAGCAGTCGTGGAACAGCAGGGATACAAGCCAGACGTGCAAGAGAGGGCTGCAGTATTGGGCAGGGGCCTGGTCATGTGGCCTCCCATGCCCAGTCATCTTCAAGATGATTCTGTGATTGATGGATTCTTGATCCTGTGATTCTCCAGCATTTTTTTCCCACTGGGGGGAAATAACACTCCTTTTGCACATACATTTCCACAAATCTGAACATCAGATTTGAGAGATCTGGATTCTTCATGTGAAGGTGCTTTGAGTTAACTTGGGTTATGTATCCACATGTAATGGGATTAGAACAGTTTTGATCTGATTTTTTTCTCTCTCTTTTTTTGGTTTTAATCTAGTTAAGGCTTCACTCATTCATTCATCAATTGATTGACTGAATCAACTAATCTTTATGATCCTCTATTGTTGGCAAAGTGCTGTGCTAAGAACCAGGTGGCCTGGTGTATGAACAAGACTGCAGGCTCCTGGGAAAGTTATGGTTTTAGTCTCGACCATGATGTTGCATCGCCTGGGGGTAACTTACAGGGAAGAGGGACCAAAATGGAGAAGCAGGCCACTGAAGAAAATGTCACTTCCTCTGTACTTGGCCATTCCCATCCTGCCCAGGCCGAGCTGGAGAACCCCCTGTCCTTACTCCTTTCCCCATTCTAAGGAGGCTCCTGCCAAGGCCATATGGGTCACACCCTTGGCAGCACAGAACATGGCACAGACTGAACAGCAAAAGACCTGTCCTGGAGAGATAGATGGTTAAGTTGGCAGCTCTGAGGCTGTGAAGAAGGCTTTCCTCCTGGACAAGCCCAGTCCCTAAGCCTCTGAAAAACTTCGGGTTGGCAGGTTCTCAGGTTTTCGGAGTCAGACACGTACAGCATCGCTGCAGGCTCTGCCAGGTGTGGGGCTGATGCAGCGTGGGAGGGGGGTGAGGGTCTGGAGACTGAGGCCTCCCAGATGCAACCCCCTCACCAGAGAACTGCTCCTGCAGGGGCCCATGGTCTCATTCACGATGGGCTTTGGACAGTCCGGGGCCCGAGTGAGGCCATCTGTAAGTGTTTGTTGGGCTGGTTAAGGAATTGATGTTTGAATTTCAAGTTCCTTGGGACCTGGGATGGAACCAGAGAAATGCTAAAAATGTGGGGCCCAAGAATGGAAGCCTGAGAGGCGGCCCCAAATACCTAACAGGATGTAGTTGCTCTGGGGACTTTTTGTAATAAAACAAAGAGATAAACGCACAGTTTGGCAGTTTGAACTTTGCTGAGGTCTCATCAAAGTGCAGAGGTGTTCACTACCCTATGCTCAGAATATAGACACGAACCCAGTGCCACTGCTCCCAGAACTGCAGCTTGGGGTCAAGAGGGAACCCAGGAGGTAGATTTGGGAGAGTTCTGGGCTTTGATTCCAGGAAGAAAGCATGTCCTTCACTTGGTCTCCAAACTCAGCCCAGAGGGAACACCCAATGACCGGGTGCTGAGTGTGGAATGAACTGTGTCACCTCTTCTGTTGAGATACTTCCTCAAGTCCTTGGCTGGTCTTAATTGCCTCTACCACCCAGACAGCAAGACCCACCTTCTACCCCATCCTTGCCGAGCTCAGCCCAGCTCTGGTGGGGCAGGTGACAGGCAGACAGACAGCGGATGAGTAGGCCTCCTGGGCCTTGTCAGGCAAAGTTAGGAGGTGGCCATGCCCAAGCATGGGTAACACCAGGCACCACCCCCACCAGGTAAGTCTGCCACCTTGCATTTTTTTACCATTTCAGATTATTTTCTAGGTGTGTTTAGTAGCCTGGAACAAACTTATTGCCTTGCAGGCAAACCCAACCCATAACTATTTGGGATTATCTCTCTTTCTTTACAGCCCAACAACGATCTCGATCTCGGGTGTATATAAAGGGATTTACTCAGCACAGGTCTTCAGTTCCCTTCCCTCTTCCTCTGACTCGCAGTGTCCTTGCTTAACTCTTGCACTTTTCCTTCACCGAGTCCTCTCACCATGAACAGACAAGTCTGCAAGACATCTGGCGGCAGCCAGGGCTTCTCCGGTCGCTCCGCTGTGGTCTCCGGCAGCAGCAGGATGAGCTGTGTGGCCCGCTCCGGGGGAGCTGGTGGAGGGGCCTGCGGGGCCCGGGGTGGAGCAGGGGGCTTCGGCAGTCACAGCCTCTACAACCTGGGTGGCTCCAAGAGCATCTCCATGAGCGTGGCTGGTGGCTCCCGGGCTGGTGGCTTTGGAGGACGTAGCATCTGCGGTGGTGGCGTTGGGGGTGGTTTTGGAGGTGGCTTTGGTGGTGGCAGAGGAATGGGAGGTGGCTTTGGTGGAGCTGGTGGCTTTGGTGGAGCCGGTGGTTTTGGTGGAGCTGGTGGCTTTGGAGGGGCTGGTGGCTTTGGAGGGGCTGGTGGTTTTGGAGGGGCTGGTGGCTTTGGTGGCCCCGGTGGCTTTGGTGGCCCTGGTGGTTTTGGTGGTCCTGGTGGTTTTGGCCCTGGTGGATTTCCTGGGGGAATTCAGGAAGTGACTGTCAATCAGAGCCTCCTGCAGCCCCTCAACATGGAGATTGACCCTCAGATTGGACAAGTAAAGACCCAGGAGAGGGAGCAGATCAAGACCCTCAACAACAAGTTTGCCACCTTCATTGATAAGGTGATGACGCTGTACTGGGCCCCCATTCCTAGGCTGGGACATTGGGTTTGGCATCTAGAGACCGTGTTTAGGATCAACCTGGGACAGCCCAGTCTGGAGGGGAGGGACTGGGCAGCACTCCAGGGTCTGTGATGATGTCCAGGGCGACAAGCTGTCCATGTGGTCACGGGGCAGGAAAGACGGTGGTCTCTATGTGGACTTGGGCACCCCGAGTCCTGCCTGTCTGACTCTGCTTGGTCTTCCACTTATTGCCTAGTTAGGCTTAGGCTGGCAGGGCTGGTGGCTAGTGGCAAGGGCCGTGACCACTGGCAGGGAAGGCTTGGACCTAGAGCTGGGGACTTTGCAAACAGAAGCTGCCTCTGAGGCTTTGCAAGGGTCAGTTGCTTCCATGTTGCTGTGTCAGCAAAGGAGACAGACAACTTAGAGAAGGGAGTGAAGAGGTTTGCATGGGTCTTTGTCCCAAAGGGCGGCAGAGAAGCTGGCAGCTTAGTTTGTACCCCCAAACAGCTAGTCAGAAAGAGAAGGGTGCCTGGCTGGGAGAGTCACACCAGCTGTCTCTTGGCTATCACACCAATGATGACATTTCAGTGAGTACCCGTCCTGGTGATTCACGTCCTTTGTAGGGCTGGGGTGGCAGAGGAGCCTGAGATGGGAACGATGCTGCTGAGGTTGAAACCCATTTTGCTGCATGCGTAAAGGGGTCAGCTCCTTCCAGTTGCTGTGTCATGTGCTGAGACCCCAGGAGAGTCAGGAAGTCCCCAGGAAAAGCCTTCCCGGCCTCTGCGCCTGGTTGTGGGTGATGCTGGCCCCTTGCTCCTCTGCTGTAAGCACGGTCTAATGTGCCCCCCAATGCCTCGCAGGTGCGGTTCCTGGAGCAGCAGAACAAGGTCCTGGAGACCAAGTGGAGCCTCCTGCAGCAGCAGAGCACAAACTCCACCACGGGCACCAACAACTTGGAGCCCTTTTTTGAGAACTACATCAACTCCCAAAAGAGCTACCTCGACAGCATCCTGGGGGAGAGGGGCCGCCTGGACTCAGAGCTGGGGAACATGCAGGACATGGTGGAGGACTTCAAGAGGAAGTGAGTGACGGGCAGCAGAGGGACGGTTTGAGGATCACCCATCTCAGATCCCAGCCCTCCTGCATCCCTCCTGCCCACTGGACAGTGGTACCTCTGAGTCCAGTTCCCGCTCTTGGGCTTCATGGAGGGTGGCTGGGTTCATTTGGTTTCCCCTTAGCCGCCTTCTTCAAGGATAGCCCTTTAGGAGGAAAACTGCGGGAAGGATGGGTTTGGAGTTGATGGCGCACTTCTCCAGGAGCCAGGCTGGGAGACCTTGGTCCTAGGAGCTGAGAGAGGATGGGACAGATCAGGGGGTGCTGGCCGACCATGAGGTTTCCCAGGGTGCATGACTTACTAAAAGTGGGAGTGTCTCCCCAGACTCCTAACTACTGTGGAGACAATAATGGGAGGGCATATTTGCCCAAGAGGGGTGAGGCCTGGCAGAGGATGGAGAGATGCATTCTCAGAATCCTAGAGAACAGTGGCATTCATGATTATCTCCAAACCCAGCTCAGTCATTTCTTTTTAACTTTACAGATACGAGGAGGAAATCAACAGACGTACAACTGCTGAGAATGAATTTGTGACCCTGAAGAAGGTAGGTGTTGCGTGAGAGGCTCCTGGGGCTTGTAGGCACAGGCTTCTGGCTGGGCCGGGCAATCTCCTATCCCACTGCCACGGACCTGCCAAGTTCAGGCACTTGGGGCCAAAAACAGGAGCCAGGAGCATCTCAGTCTGGAAAGATCCCTAAGAGTCAATTCATTTGGTTTTGGTTGTTGAGGACTGAACGTAAGCCCTCCCCAGTGATTTGGGAACCATTCCACGTGGACAAGAAGCTGTCAATCCCCAGCCCTGTTCCTCCCTGACTTTTTTTTTTGCTGCAGCTGCAGTTAGTTATTTATTTCTCAGGGTTCTCAAGGCATGGGCCTTAATGCTTCTGTCTTTCCCAGGATGTGGACGCTGCCTACATGAACAAGGTGGAGCTGCAGGCCAAGGTGGACGCCATAATGGATGAGATCAACTTCCTGAGGACGCTTTATGAATTAGTGAGGATGTGTTTCCTACGAAGAGGGGGGAGGGGGAGGGTGAGCTCGGTTTTCAGATTGGAAGCTGGGGCATTTGGTATCTAAGGCCCAGAAGACTGAACCCAGAGATGAGTTCCCTCGGTGGGCTTCTGCAGAATAGACAAGGGACTCTCTACCCCTTCAGAGCCGAGACAGTGCATGGCCAGGAGTCTCCCTGGGCCACTGCGTGCTTGTTGCAGAGGCCCTGAGAGTAACAGGCCCCTCTGTGTCTGCAGGAGCTGTCCCAGATGCAGAGCCACGTCAGCGACACGTCCGTGGTGCTGTCCATGGACAACAACCGCTGCCTGGACCTGGACAGCATCATCGCCGAGGTCCGGGCCCAGTACGAGGAGATCGCCCAGAGGAGCAAGGCCGAGGCTGAGGCGCTGTACAGCAGCAAGGTGGGAGGCCCCCCCCCRCCCCAAACTAGTTTTGGGTCTCGCTGAGCTTCATCGGGGATGTCCCCACACTTGGCCAAGTCACGCTGACCGGGTTCTCCTCTGGCAGCTGGGAGAGCTGCAGAGCACAGCTGGCAGACATGGGGACGACCTGAAGAGCACCAAGACTGAGATCATGGAGCTCAACAGGATGATCCAGAGGCTGCGGGCCGAGATCGAGAACGTCAAGAAGCAGGTGGGCTGGTTTGGGCTGCCAGTCTCCGGGCTGGCCAGTGAGGGGTGGGGTGAGCGTCTTGGGACTCCTGGCCTGGAATGGACTTGTGGGACCATCTCAGGCAGCCTTGAGCTGCAGGGAGGTCAAAGAGCAGGCCAGCCTAAATGGGTGATAATTCACGGGGGAAACAGCTCTCTGGATGGAGACAGGATAGAGGTTCCAGGGAGGGCAGGGTATTGCCTGCTTCAACCTGCTAATTGAAATCTTCCCTTCCCCGCCCCAGACTGCCAAACTGCAGGCGGCCATCGCGGAAGCTGAGCAGCATGGGGAGATGGCCCTCAAGGACGCCAACGTCAAGCTCCAAGAGCTCCAGGCTGTGCTGCAGAAGACCAAGGATGACCTGGCCAGGCTGCTGCGGGACTACCAGGAGCTGATGAATGTCAAGCTGGCCCTGGACGTGGAGATCGCCACCTACAGGAAGCTGCTGGAGGGCGAGGAGTGCAGGTGGGTTTTCAACTCTAGCTCCCCAATTCCCCTGACCCCAATGGCATGCTGAGGGCAGAGAAGTAAGTGAGGCAGTAAGTGGAGATGGAGGCCGCTGTCTAGAGAGGCCCCACCTTCCATCAGCCTTGCAGAGGCATCTCACCTCTCAGCCCATCCCTGCAGGGCGCATGCATGGTCTCGAGTAAGGCCAGGAAGCATGGAGGAAGGGTCCCGAGCTGCCAGCTTCCCTGAATTCAGTTCTGGTTGCTGTTCATCACCTTCACCACGGGCCTGCTGGGAGTCCTGACGAGCTCTTTCTCTTTCTCATGCAGGATGTCTGGGGAGTGCCAGAGCGCCGTCAGCATCTGTAAGTAGCCAAAGCAAGCACGACAGGAACTGATTCTCCAAGGCCCGCGCTAACACAGGGCAGGAGTAACTGAACATGATTTGGATGGGAGGTGGGGCTGGAAGGGCCGCAGACCGGCGTTTCTGACTGTTCCGGTTCAGGGCACTACTAGCAGGTCCCCTGGTGGGGTGGGGAACCTCTGATGCGGAGCCTGTTATGGGAGGGGGCGCTCGGGCCGGTCCCCTCCAGGGGGTCACACCCCGCCTTGCCGCCTTGTAGAAGGAGCCACTGGGTAATCCATAACGAAAAGCCAGGGGCGCATATCTTTGCCACAAGAGCGCATCTCAGCCACCAGCAGGTGCAAATCTGCCTTCGGGCCTCGCAGCCTTCCGGGGCTCAGGGATCACTGGTTGGGTGCAGTGAGGGGCCGCTGGTTGCTGAGCATCGTGTCCTCTTCCCGCAGCCGTGGTCAACAGCGGCAGCAGCAGCTCGGCCGGCGGCTACGGAGGCGGTTTAGGAGGAGGCTTCGGCATGGGAGGGGGCGCGGGCGGAGGCTTTGGCCGCGGCGGCGGCAGCGGCAGCGGCTTCGGCGGCGGCAGCGGCTTCGGCGGCGGCAGCGGTTTCGGCGGCGGCAGCGGTTTCGGCGGCGGCAGCGGCTTCGGCGGCGGCAGCGGCTTCGGCGGCGGCGGCAGCGGATTTGGCTCCACCTCCGGAGGTCGCTGTGGGGTCACCGGCGGAGGATTCAGCTCGGGCAGCAGCCGGAGCAGCAGCGTCAAGTTCTCCCAGTCCTCTGGGCACTGCTCCAGATAAATACCGTGCTTGGGCCCGCGGCCCGCGCCTGCAGCCCCCGGCAGCTCCTCCACGCCAGCAGCGGCAACACCCACAGCACCAGCCCCCACCCGCCCGACCCCGCAGAGCCCCTCCTTGGGGCCAGAAGACCATGTAGACCCCCTGGCGCAGCCCAGTCAGACTTTTAGGCTCTCCTCTCTGGCTCCAGCCTGTGTCCGTGATTGTCCAGGTGCGGCCTCAGCCACCTGCCGCTGCCCTGGGGGTCCCTCCCTGGGTGGAATGGTCCCACCACAGAGCTGATGTATAGAATCCACGGCCCCTCTGCCCTCTGTTCTGTCGCCAATAAAGTGCATTGTATTTCACACGTGGCCTCTGAGCTTTCTTGGGAGTCTCTCTCCCCTTGGCTCCCGCCCTCTTCTGCGAGGCTGCGAGGGGCGCTGAACACTGGAATACTAGTCCTCGGGACCAAGTGGCGCCTGCCTGCCTCCCTGCCCCAGGCGGCCGGTGGGGCTGCCTGCCTGCTGGCTCATTCCTTCAGCGTGAGGGGAGCTGGGAGTACAGCTCCAGACTGGACTGCAGACACCTGCCTCCTCTTCGCTGAAGGCCTTGGGTTGCTGAGGAGCTTGGGGAGGAGGGATCGCTCCCCGTGGCGCTGCTCCCCTTTCCAACTGACACCTGGAAGACTTACCCCCTTCACAGCGCACCTGGCCCTGGGGACTACAAATGATGTCAAATACAGATAAATAAATCTAAAAAAGACCAAAAAACCAAAAACCAAAAAGCCACAAAGTGCACCTGGGAAAGCATGAGCTGCTAGAACCCCAGGACTGTGAGACTCTCCCCAGAGCTACCTACTCCAAAGTCCAACCCGCAGGCCCAAGTTCTGTGTTGGTGAAAGCTTCCTTCTTCGGAGCACATAGTAGAGGTTCCAGAAGAGTTTTTCTCCCCTCAGGTGTGGTTTCTTGCCTCAGGTGTGGTCACTGTCACTCTCCCAAAGCACCCCAGTCCTCCACCTCAGCCCACTGTGCTCTAACCCCTTCTGATTGTACCCGCCTCTCCCCCCTATACCTCACGCCTATGGTCAACTTTCAAGGGTGGTTTTAAAGCGTGTCTTTGTCTGACCCTTCATTTGGTTTCTCTAACTTCCACATATCAGCGACACCGCACAGCGTTTATCTTTCTCCTTCCAAGAAACCTTACAGCAAAGGATGCCTGCCAGCTCTTGAACCCAGCATCATCCACAGAGCCCTTCTTCCTGGCAAACAGCCATTAACACCCCTTCAAAGACAGTCTGGACACTGTTTGCATAACTCCGGTCTCCGGTGTCTGCCCAGCCGCGGAGGCACCAGTGTCCAGTGTCGGTGCTGGACCAGGAAGCCCTGAGCAAAGTGTTCGTCAGCCAGGGAAGTGCGATGCAGAAGGTCTAGACTGGAAGGGACTCAGGTGCAAGGAGTCCAAGAACTTCCTCGGTTAGGAGGTGAGGAGGTGAGGCTCAGAGGGATGCAGTGAGCAGCTTGGGGTCTCATTGCATCAGAAGGTCCGAGTCTGCAGACACCCACGTATTGCGAGTCCAGAGTTCCCCCACTGCCTGAGGCTGCAGCTGCTGTCTGGTGGCTACATGGGTGCCAGGCCAGGCCAGGGAACCAGCATTCCCACCTTGGGTCACAGTGAGTTTATTTTGGAAGAAGAGGATGACAGTTAAATGAACAAGGGAGACCAGCAACGGGGGCTCGAGGAGACTCATGTGGAAATCTCGTGCTTGTGCTTGGTGGAGTAATAAGCGCCACTTCTACGCTCATCTCCCAGGAGGGCTCTTAGAGATGGTGGGATTAGTAGCTGTTGGCCTCATTTTGGGGCAGAAAGGTGCCTTTTCTGGATGGTATCCCTCAGTGGACAGGGAGTGATAGGTGGGGGGCCCAATGCCTGCCTGGTCAGAGGCTGGTCACATGGGAATGTACCCACCTGGGATGGGCAGCCGCCTCCCCAGAGAAGTCCTTGTCCGTGAGCCCCTCTGCCCTCTCTCAGCCAGCAGCCACTGTCCACTCTGGCACCGAGCTAAGTGGGGGTGCTTCGACGAGCAGGTGTCCCATGTTGCCTCCTTTCATTTCAGTGAGGGAGCCCAACAGCCACAACATGTATGAAGACAAAATAACCTCAAGTTGTGATAAGAGTAAGAACAGAAACTGGGACAGAGCTGAAGAAACGGCAGGACTTGCAACAGTGCTGGATGTGGGGAGAAAGGGAGAGGGAAGATGCCCGTTTTCCCAGAGATGGCAGACGGGTGGCTGGCAATGCCGTTCAGTGAGATGGGAGGAGGGTGCAGGGAGGACAGGTCTGAGGAGGGACCTCTGTGGCTTCCCTTAGATGAGACAGCTGAGTGGAGACTCCCCGACTGTGCTGGGAGGTATGAGAGCGGTTCGGAGGGAGTCCTGGAGATGCACGCTTGGACATTTAACCAGCAGAAGGCCAGCAGGGTGGCTTCTGAGACTGTGGGGATGGACAGCTTCTCCCACAGAGGGAAGCAGAGAGGGTCTAGGCTGAGCGCGAGGAAGCGGGCGCCTAGAGCTAGGAGGAGATGGTCAGCAGGGCTGTAGGGCCCAGTCCAGTGTTTCCAAAATGGTGGCCGCCTGAGAGGTCAAGGAGTTTCTAAACAGACTCCCTGTGGAGCTCCGGTCAGGCCTGGTCTTTCTCGAGACACTGTGCCCTGGCTTCGAGGCTCACATTCAGGTGGCCACTTGCCTTTGTGGCCCTGTTCATCCATCCTGGGGGATTTGCAGGAGACCCCCATTACCTACGTAGGCCTCTGTGACAGAGGGGAGTCCACGCAGCTTCTTCAAGGAATGAGTAGCCGGGGTGGCCTGGCTCAGGAGGGCACCATGGACAGAGGTGTCACTGTCCCAGAAGAATGCCTGGCAGGCGGGCTTGGGGCCAGACCCGAGACTGAGAGTTACCTGCATGTTGGCCTGGGCATTCTCAGCCCAGCCCCAACCATCTCTATTCCAGGCTGAAAATACCTTCCAGGGAGCCTGACCTGACTCTGAGTGCTCTTTCTCTTCTTTTTGCCTCAACATTTACGTAATTTCCTTGTGAAACTGTTGACCTGTCAAGTACTCCTAAGTCACGGGGCTTTGGTTTGTTTTACTGAACTTGACAAAACATCTCATCCTTAAGTGAGGTCCCAGTTTGGTCCTTTGTTGTCCATTCTTTTTTTTTTTTTTTTCTTTTTTAATGAAAACAGACGTTTATTATAGATCTTTTTAAAATTAAAGGCTTTAAACAAAAAGCCTTTCATCCTACAAACTGACAATGACTTGGCAGCAGGTAAATACTTCAGACTGGAGAGTGTTTGTTCTACATAAGTTTACATATAATAAATTCTCATGACGGAGTCTAAAATGTATGTATGAATTGGCTTCATACAGTGAACTGATCAATAGTTTAAAGTGAAATATAAACATAAGGGAATTTAAACAGTTGTATGAGTCACCCAGGCCAGGCCAGGGAACTGTATTAAGACAGTGACTATTTTGAAAAAAATCTCAGGTCAAAAAAATCTTCAGGAAACAACTATTTATCTAGGACAATTTGAAGGGTATGGGCCGAAATTCCATTCTCCAGGAGGAGGTGTAACATCCATCAGCGGATTGAAAAACAGCATGTTTGCACCATCACACACCTTTACAAATAAATGTTACAATATTAAAAAACTATAAAGAAACCACCACAACGAATTCTAAACTACGCAGCACACTTTCACAAGGTATCCCTGAGCCATGTCTTAAGGTACACATTTTAATCCTGGGGTTTTAAGAACATCTTCTTTGTTTTAATTGGTATTATGTCTCTATTTTCATCTTCTTCATAATTGGCCCAGTCTCTCTTCTTGGCAAACTTCTTTCCAAGTGTCCCCATCAATGTCTCATACCTTCTCGCCATGTGTTCATCTGACACCTCAAGCTCCACCGTTCCATCTTCAGCTTCGCATTGTTCTTAGCATCTATCTGAAGCATTCATTTCTCAACCTCAAGGTGGAATCCTCTAAATGACATGCTTCCATGGAGAAGATCTCACACAAGAAACTGCTCCTCTCTGCTCTTCTACTATGAAATTCTCTCTTTAGCTCTGGCAAATCCAAAGACCATGGTCTTCACTAATGATTTTCTCTTTTCCCTCTTCTAGTGGTTTCTTGGTTTCCCAGTCCAGTCTCCTGGATGTGAACTTTACGCACAGCAGACCTTGGACAATGTGGTCTTGCCTCAGCCGCCATGCTGGTCCCCCCACACCCTGCTCTGCCACCTGCATTGTCCATTCCTTACCTGTCCTCTAAGGATTTGTTTTTGCCCACAGGGGAGCTCACAGAGAGTGTGAATAGTGCAACGTGTCTGCCTGGGCCTCACTGGGGCTTGGGCACTGGTCAGTGGTCATATATTCCTTTGCTCCCTGCTCTGTCCCACGGGTGTGCCGTGGCACTTCCTCCCGTGATGGCTGAACTTCAGTCCCTGTGCCACTTCCCTGCCCAGGCAGTCCTCCCTGTCCATGCCCCTCCTGTGCGCCTCTCCCCACCCCTACCCCTGCTTGGAAAGAATGTTCCAAACAGCACCTTCTGGTCCTAGTGCTTGTTGACTCATTGGCTCACACGGTCCTTGATGTGAAGGAGCCTGACTTCTGTGTCCTCTGGGACAGGCTCCAGCTTAGAGCAAGTATCAACAGTGACGGTGACACAGCCACCGAGGCTCGGTGAAGGAACTCAGGGGATTGTTTCCACAAGAATCTGCCTGTGGGGAATCCAGACTCAGCTGCTGATGCTCAAAGTTTGCACATGAAGTTTGGAGTTGCCGGGTGGGGCTTTTGTTCGCCAGTCATCAGCAATCTCATCTTTTGGGATTTGGGCTGCTCCTTCTCTCTGCTTTCTTAGTGCTTTAGCCCAGGTATATGCTTTCTCTGCTGACAAAGAGAGAAAAGGGGAACACCTTGTAGCAGTCTTGAGATGACCAGGAAAACTCACTTTAGTCTTGGAAACATATCCCCATATCTTATCTATATTCCTCACAAGCCCTTTTGTGATGCAAACTCTGTTGCGCTTAAGCGAATCACAACCAGTTCTTCCAAGCCAGGCCAGGCTGAAGGCTGGTTGGTTCTCCTAGAGAACCGCTCATGGAGGTGTGGGGGGAGAAGCTGCTGTCCTGGGCTCCATGGCAGTGGTGCCAGATGGTGACGGCCTCCTGGAAGAGATGGGGGCAGGAAAGGGTGGCTCTTGGCAGCAGACAAGCAGTGGTTCTAGGCTGGGGCAGCTTCATCTCCCGGGAACAGTCACTACTGACTGCCACAGTGTGACCGGAGGTGAGCTACTGGCTCCTAGAGGGTAGAGGCCTCAAGGCATCCTGCTAGGCACAGTGCCCGGACAGAGCCCCAGATGTCGTGGGGCTGTTGTTGAGGTGCCTGCCCCAAAGCAAGAGACGGCCTCCTTCCCTACTCCTTGGGAAAGGAGCCTTAGCTAATGTGATGCGGGCGGGAGCTGGGCTGAACACATGCTTGAAAGAAGTGTGTATTTCTGGAAGTTTGTATGAACAACAATATGAGCCCTTTGACACAGGGCCAAGACATGGGAAACAAGCCAGGCAAACAATGTGGCCCTCACGGGTGCTCTCAAGGCCAGCGCTGAAGGCTGTGGGCTTGCGGGCCAACTTCTGGCTGCTTGCGCCTGTGTCTTGGGTCATGCTCCCTTGTCAGGGATGCTCCTTCTGCCTTCAAGATGGAGCAGCCCTGACTTCTTGTTGAAGACACTGGGCACTGCCTCCCGAAAGCTTTGCTGGACACTCACTGCTCCCAAAGAATCCTATCAGCTCCCTCTTTTCGCTTGTCATGTTATGTGAAAGTGGCTAATTTCAGGATCTCCTTTATACACTGGAGTGGAGACTATTTGAAGGGGTGGCGGTGCCTTCCTCTCTGTGCCACTTGATGCCCAGCACAGGGCCAGTGGCTACTACGAATTTGACGAGTTCACAGGTACTTAGGGAGGACAGGGCGGGCTCTGACAGGCAATTGCCGTGCTGACAGATCGACGAAAGTCACATGCTCAAGCCATGACCTTTTGTTTGGTGCTCAGGGTGTGAGTCACACACCGGCCATTTTGCACGTGTCATCTTATTTAATTCTCACAGCGCTCATATGAGGCAGGTAGCAATTATCCTCATTTTCCAGAGGAGGAAGCTGGGGCTTAGAGAGGCAGAGTGACACACTTGGCAGCAGCAGGGACATGGCATATCGGCCTCAAATCCGAAGGCTGCGCTCGTAACCACTGTGCTGTGTCACCCCGGTGCCCTCCTGGCGGCTGTCTCTTGGCCCAGCTCCGGCATGTGGTGCTAACAACTGTCTGGAGTCCCGAGGACCCAGACACCAAATGTGAACTTCTTGCACTAGCAGGAGGGGGTTCTCCAGTGGAAGCCCCGTGGGGTTGAGAGGCCTACCTTCAACTCTGGAAAGTTCTGATCTCCAGTGGGAATCCAGCGAATGATCAGGACATGCTTGGTTATGATGGGTGTTTCTCTTTGAAGTAAAAGAGGAACGCATAAGGTTTAAAACTATTAACTCAAGTTCATATATCAAGGTGCATCTGTCCACTGCAATCTATGGTGGGTTCTTTAAATGTCAAAGTAGACTTTTCACTCTGAGGTGGTCTACTTGGACATCCCAGAGTCCACGTAGATAAAAACGACCCCTGCATTTATGACAGGCTTTGCATAGTCTGACTACAATCCCAGCTCAGTTAGCTGACCTGGGGCATGTAAATCAACCTCACTAAGAACTGTCCTTTATCTGTAATAGGCGGATAAAAGTTCCAACTTTACGACAATGAAAATGATACTTGTAAACAGCCCAATTCTGGTTTATGGCAGGCAATTAATGTTAGTCATCGCTGTATTCTTTCCACAGACAGATGAAAGGAGTACAGATTTGGAAGAGGGAAGTATTCACTAAATAATAATCAGCACAATTTTGGGAGGTATGTAGTAGCTCAGGAAGTATTTACTGATTGATGAATTGCATCACTGATAAGCACCTCTAGTGAGAAACTGGCTTCTCAGGCAAAGAAAGGCGAGTTTTATGTAACTCACAATGCAAATGCCATCCATTCCTTCCAATTCTATGCAAAAATCATCAGGTGTCCCTGCTACATCGGTTCTACAGGGCTGTCCTGTAGAACTCCTTCCTCCTCTTCTGCTTCCAAACTGATGGCTTCCTTGGGGCTTGGTACCTGGCACCGTCACTGCAAGGCTGCCTCATGCTGAGCCCCTGCCTGCGAGTGTGAGGGCTTCCTCACAGTCCTACAGCCCCCACTGCCGCCCCAGTTTACAATGCAGAAAACCGAGGCAGAGGTGGTCAGTGAAAAGATGGGAGGCTGGGATGAGAATTCAGGCATGGCTCCAAGGCCACCATGTTTCCCATCCCTCCAAGCTGCAAAGAGAAGGAGGGAGGAGGCGCTGTGTTATTTGCGGTCCAGACAACCAGCATGTCCCTGAGAAGGGGTCTTCTTTTCCACAGTGCTTCCTGAGGGAGCTTCAAAGTTTTCTAGAAAGTCCCAGCAAAGTCCATAACTGGTGAGAAATACATGTTGACAGGAGAATGGGTTCCAGAGGTCTTCTACACTTTCTTTTTTTTAAAAAAATTAATTATATTTGACATCACTTGTATTCCCCAGGGAGTACCCACCACCATTCCACCCGTGCACCATCACCTCAGTCCCTTGTGCTCTCTCTGCCCTCATCCCTGTCTTTGCCCTCCTCTCCTTCACTTTCCCCCCCCATGGTCCCTTTGGTTTATCTTGGCTTTTTGGTCTTGTTGAGCCTTTTGTTTGCTTTTGGTTATAATTGCCCATTTCCTTGAGCTTATTCTTTGTTGTTGTTGTTCTTTCATATTCCTCCTAATAGGGAAGCCATCCGATATTTTTCTCTTGCCTTCTGACTTGTTTCACTGAGTATAATTCCTTCTAGTTCCATCCATGTTCCTATAAATGTCCCTAGTTTCTCATTTTTGATTGCTGAATAATATTCCACTTCTCCACTTTCTAATACCCAGGACCCCTCTCTTGATTTCTTCAGCCTCAGGCCTTAGTCTGCTCTCTGCTTCCTCTCTCTCACTTAGAACAATGTTTTCTCTCCAGGGAGGAGATGAGTCTCCTGCCTTTATGTCTTAAACCCAGCTTCTCTACTTGCGTGTTCTAATTCTTCTAGATGGGTTGTCTCATGAGTGTCTCTCAAGGATATTAACAGCATGTTAACAGGCATTAAGACAGAAGCATTTGCTGTTTTTCCAGACAAACATAATACATAATTTTACAAACTATAAAATCAAAATTTTACATAATTGGATTATGTGAAAAGAAAAAGACCCCTTCTATAGGATTCTTTTCTACAGGATTTATTGGGGCTTTCAACGTGTTAGTGGGTTTTATTAACACCCCAAGAAGGAAGCTTTGGAATTTTTATTTCTCAAATTTACTTGATTACAGAACCCTTTTATCAGGGTTATCTTAGTGGATAGAATTCTGCTTGAGACATTTCCTGGGAGACAATCTCCCAGATAAGGAAGGAAAGAGTATTTTAATCAAGCCTGGAGAGAAAAACTGAGTTTGAATAAATGGTGACTGCAAACACTCAGACCTGGTGAGTCCCAGGGCAGTGAGGGTTAAGCAGGCAGCTTCAGGGATAGTGCAGGTAGGGACTTCGGGATGGTTAAGGGAGATCTGAGATAAGCAAGAAAATTCAGGAGGGCTAACAAGGGCAGTAGGTTTCAGGGCAGTAAGTTTTCAAATGTGAGGCTAATTGGGTCAGTGCATTTTAGGAGACCTTGGACATGGGCGGTAAAAGATAAATTCTAAGTTAAGAGCTGGGAAAATGGGCACATCTGCCCGGAGGAGCATGGCCATTAGGAGGAAGAGCAAATCACAAAATAGAGTGATGGGATTTCAGTGTAGGAAAATAAAGGCTTAACTATCCCCTAGACCCAGGCCCATCGAGGCGTGTCCTGCCCTCCTTGGCATCGCTGCCTTGGAGTCCTCGCTTTTGTTCTTCTTCCTCCAAATAAACTTCTTACTATCTTAAATAAAATTTGCTTCTCTCTGCTTACTTATCTGAAAGAGTCTGTGAATTCCTTTTACAGCTTCGTGGGACAAGCCCCTGCAGTGTTTCAGGCCTAACCAAATAGTCCATACATGTGTCACCAGCAATAAGATTAGCTGCACTGAGATGTTTACTTCTGTATTAGGCTGTAGTTGTAAAGGGAGCTAGCTGCCTACGATATGTATTTTTATTGTTTGTTGGTTTAGCAGGGTTATTTCAGTAGTGATGTTTATACTGCAAAATGGTAAAAAGGAGAAAACAGTGATACATTTCAGTCCATGGGCAGCATAGCCAGAATGACTGTTCAATTTTTTTTTTTTTAAAAACCAATGAATGACTCTCTTGACATCAGGCCTGAGAGTCCACATGCGTAAAGGGGCATATTACCGTCACCTCCTCATCCTCAGCAGCCCCTGGGTGGAGAGGGATGTCCTCTCGCTTGACCAACAGGTAAAAGCTACTGTCTCGTGACTCAGGATATGCCGACCGTGATGCTCTAGCAATGCTTAAACATTCTCCCTGCAGCTGAGTACTGGGAAAGAATTTGGTTAGAGAGAATATGCTGCTTGGTGACAATTCCCCTTTATAGGTGAAGAAGTAAGGCTCCAGAGTGTTCAGCCTCTTGGCAACTTTTTTTTTTTTTTTCTTGGCAACTTTTACACAAAAAGTCCTGGCAGGCAAGAGATTAGCACTCAGGAGGCTGGCAGTAGGCAGCTCGTCAAGACGCCACTGCTGTAAAAGGTGTTGTGTTGAATGAGAAAAATATTGCCGAGGATGCTAACTCGGAATGTTTTCAGCAGCGTTAATCAACTGTTGAGTAAACAGCCCCAACTTGCTAAATAAGGAGATGCTTTGGCAGGCTCGGGAGATGTGGATTAGGGGAACCCAACCCAAACCCATGCTTTGGTAATCTGCCTGTTGCCTCTCTCCATCACTTCTCTCCAGCATATGCTAGGGTGGCAGAGATGAGCCACACTTAGGAGGCTGCCACCCGCTGCCTCAGCACTGGAGCCAAGGGAGGGGAAGGGAACCAGAAACTCTGATGTATGTCCTTGCTTGCGTTGGGCTTTCCCCTGGGGCTTTGGGTCAGACTGGGCTCTTTCTTCCCGGGAAGGTATTTGATCTACTCTTAAAAGAATCTCAAAGAACACAAAGACCTCACCAAAAGGGACTGGTATTCAATTGATGGGTGGGGTAAAAGTCTCAAGGAACAACCCAACAGAGAATCTTCTTTGTGGACTGTCAGATGCACACAGATAATGTGAACTTAAGATCCGAACATTTCTATTCGACAGTACAGTACGTGTTTAAATCGCAAAACAATCTTGCAAATAGGGTAGAACCCTCATTCTACAAATAAGAGAGGCTCAGGGAAGTCAGCACATTGTCTATGATCACTCAGTGAGAGGCAGACAAGGGATTTGAACTCAGGTCTTCTGACGTTCATCACCGACTTTCTCTTAGACCATGGCCGCACTTTGCGGTTTTCAGAGGACGTTCACTTCGATTGTATTCTGTGAGGCTCACCACAAACCAGTGAGGCAGGACACAGACTCTGCATTAAATCACAGTCCGATGTCACCAGACCCAATCCCATCCTGGCTGAGGCCTCGCTCTCGACTCTCCCAGCTTGGTTTCTTGCTCTCCGCTCACACTCAGTGTCTCTCTTACCACACTTTGATGAGTTTCTCGGGGGCAGTGTGTGTGTGCAAAATTGTCTCTAGAGAATCCAAGGTCAAACCTAAGTGATTCTCTTCCCCTGCGTCTCCAAAAACTGCATGAGCTGTGGCTGAGAATACAGTACTTGCTATGTGCCGAGTATCTTAGCATTTATTTCGCTTGTACTCATAAGCCTTTTATGTTTACTTAGCTTGTTTAATGTTGACAAAAACTCCACAAACTCCACAACAACTCATTCTCATCCGCACTTTACAGCCGAGGAAATGAAGACATGAGTAGATCGTCCTAGTCCTGGCAAGTGGTGGGGCTGGGATTTTAACCAGAGACCCGGCTCTGGACCATCTGCCGGGCAGAGACCCGAGAATGATGCCTTCGAAGCCACACGTATGGAAGACAACGGAGCCTGCTCTTGCCGTGTGCGGTGTGGCTGGAGTGGAGGTGGGTCAGCACGGGGGTGGGGTCAGAGCAGTGACACTCGCTCCACAGTCAAGGATCCCTCACCCCCTCTTGCCCAGGGCCCAGCTGGATCGCCAGAGTCTAGTCAGGGCTTCCCAGACTTCCCTGATCATAAGCATTACCCAGTCTTGTAAAAACATGCAGATACTCAAGTCCTTTCTCTGAAGCTTTTCATCCCATAAGACTGGGGTGGGACCGGGGTCTAGATATTTACGTTCGCATACACCAGTCATTAGGCAGTTAACACAGGTTGGTGGTGTGCTTGCCTATCCTGGTTGCTGAGGACGCAAAGTGAGTAAAACTCACTTGGAATGATCCTGATGAGCTCGGTGGAGGGGCACGGACCGACAGATGAACGTACTTAAAGTTAGGGCCGTGGTGGGCACACAGGGAGTGCCAGCTCACCCAGACAGCAGGTGGCAGGAGAGCCTCCCCTGTACATGGCCCCTTCTCCCAAGCCTCACGCTTGTTTGCTACAGGTGCAACCCTCACTCTTTTGCAGGTTGGACATTTTATCTCCTCCTTAGTCCCTTTGCCCGAGCGCATTTCTCAACTCAAATGACCTGCTGGTTTAGAATGAGGCCTTTGACTGAGATGGTGCCAGAATGGATGCCGTGGGGTCCCTCTCAGCCTTACTTCTTCCCCCAAGACCTCTTCTGGATCTTTCTCTGAAGAGGCAGGCACAGATGACATGGTGCTGGGCTGTTTCACACCACAACTGCAAGGGAGGGGCCCAGTCCGTCTGGAAGAGGTTGTCCCGTCTTCACCTCATGTCATGGAACTCAATGGCTCCTAATCCCCTGATGTCAAAACCCAATTCTTCCTGCTGGGTCAGGTGCCATCTGAGTTCTTTAAGACCCTTGAGGAAATCACGTGGAGGGAGGAGAGCTCTGGTCTTTTGTCAACTGAGGCAAGTTGACTGAGGCAAGTTTGGGTGATTAAGCTAAGAAAGCAAAGTCATTTTGGTCTAGAGGATTATTTTTGAGGTGTGTTGGGAACCTAGAAGCAACTTATTGCCTGGGAGGCAAACCAAACCCAAGATGACTGTCAGCTAATTGCTTGTCTCCTTTCTGCCAAGCCAAACTCCTTGGTATATAAAGACCAGTCTCCTTTGTTGTCCCCATCTTCATCCTTCTCAGTTCTTCTAAGTGATTGCGAGCTCACTCCAAGTCCTCTCACCATGAACAGACAAGTCTGCAAGACATCTGGAGGCGGCAGCCAGGGCTTCTCCGGCCGCTCCGCTGTGGTCTCCGGCAGCAGCAGGATGAGCTGTGTGGCCCGCTCCGGGGGAGCTGGTGGAGGGGCCTGCGGGGCCCGGGGTGGAGCAGGGGGCTTCGGCAGTCACAGCCTCTACAACCTGGGTGGCTCCAAGAGCATCTCCATGAGCGTGGCTGGTGGCTCCCGGGCTGGTGGCTTTGGAGGACGTAGCATCTGCGGTGGTGGCGTTGGGGGTGGTTTTGGAGGTGGCTTTGGTGGTGGCAGAGGAATGGGAGGTGGCTTTGGTGGAGCTGGTGGTTTTGGTGGAGCCGGTGGTTTTGGTGGAGCCGGTGGTTTTGGTGGAGCTGGTGGTTTTGGTGGAGCCAGTGGTTTTGGTGGAGCTGGTGGTTTTGGAGGGGCTCATGGTTTTGGTGGTCCTGGTGGCTTTGGTGGCCCTGGTGGCCCTGGTGGCTTTGGTGGTCCTGGTGGCTTTGGCCCTGGTGGATTTCCTGGGGGAATCCAGGAAGTGACTGTCAATCAGAGCCTTCTGCAGCCTCTCAATATGGAGATTGACCCCCAAATTGGACAAGTAAAGACCCAGGAGAGGGAGCAGATCAAGACCCTCAACAACAAGTTTGCCACCTTCATTGATAAGGTAAGGGCAAAGTCCAGAGGTGTCATGGAGATTTGGACTACCCAAGGGGTAGGCACAGGAAGGTACCAGTGGAATCAGCTAGGCGTGAAGGGAAGGGTGCTGACTTTTTGCCCAGATTCTGCCTTGGTTCTGTAGGACAATGGGCATCTCTCTTGCTATTTGGCTTTTGTTTCTCCAGTTGTGAAATGGGACAAGGATTCTAGCTCCTGAAACCTTCTAGGGCCTGTACCAGGGGAAATGAAGTGAGGGTCCAAAGTGCGTTTAGCTCTTTTTAAAAATAGGGCATTAGTTATGGAATTATTATAGCTAACTTTTTATTTACTCTTGAAAAGCAATTGCTCGATACACCAAGCTAGGTGGTGATCAAACTTGCATTAGTATGAATCTTGGAACTACCTCCCAACGAAGACTGTTGGCAGTGACTTACCTGCTGAATGATGCTGTGCATCGGCAGGTATTATGCGGAGCTGTCCACGCTGAGACAGGGAAGGGTGTGCTAGGTCGGAGGGTGAGCCTCGGATTTGAAGTTAAATCCAGGGCAGATGTTTTTGCACATTTCCCACAGTTTCTGAATAACTGAGAGGGGAAGCAACTAAGGAAAATGTGAAAAAACCCCAAACAACTAAGGGAGAGTTAGACCTTTTTCACTGCATGGCAGTAAAAATGTTTTTATTTTTTAATAAACTAAACTTTTTTATACTGACCTCCATCAGTTATGTTCTGAAGAGTCCCAATAAACTCTTGGGCTTGTTATCTAGTAGCCAATCACTTTGGGCAACTTAATTAAGCTCTTGGTTTCTTTTTTTCTACAAAATGGGGACAACTAACACCTCCTTCGTGGGTGGTTGTGAGGATTAAACGAGAGAGAATATGAGAAGAGAGTAGGTATAGAACCAGCACTCAACATTCTAGCTCTCCTTTTTCTAAATCCTCATCTCTCCCAAATTCCAAAATATGGAGGCGACTGGAGAGTGGAGAACTGGTTCCTTTCCACATCTGCACACGCGGGGATAGGCGGCTCCACCTGTCCGGCCCCAGAGGCTGACCCTTCTTCCTCCCTGACGCAGGTGCGGTTCCTGGAGCAGCAGAACAAGGTCCTGGAGACCAAGTGGGAGCTGCTGCAGCAGCAGAGCTCACACTCCTCCACGGGCACCAACAACCTGGAGCCCTTTTTTGAGAACTACATCAGCTACCTGCGGAAGCAGGTGGATTTGGCTGTGGGAGAGAGGAGCAACCTGGAGGGAGAGCTGAAGAACATGCAGGACCTGGTGGAAGACTTCAAAAAGAAGTGAGGGCCCCAACTGGGGAGTTTTCACTTTGGGGGCATTAGCAAGGAGGCGTGGCCCCAGTGTGGGACTGTAACTGTTCTCAGCTGCGCCTCCAGTCAGTAGTCTTGGGCACAGTTACTGAGTGAAGCCTGACCAAGCAGAAGGATGGGCGGAGGGGGAGGACTGAAGCTTCTAGATGGCTGATTATTACATTATTACATAGACTTCAGTCTCCAGGTAGCCCCCCGTGGCACCACGGATGACAGAGTGCTCCCAGAGTTTAAAGCCCTTTTGGAAGGGGAGCCCACCACACTTTACTGTACAGAAGACTCACCTTGGAAGCTCGTAAAAAACCACAATCCCGAGCACCAGCCCGATATACTCTGAGTGGGCAGTTGGGGGGCAGGTCCCAGCATGAGTGCTCCCAGCTCCCAGGGTTACCAGGTAGATGGCCCAGGCCACGCTGTGTAAGCCACTCTTTCAATGTGTCCTCTCAATCCCACTGTACAGCTTCAGTCAGATTCCTCCTGTTGTTGGGGCTGTAGCTGACACTCTTGGAGAGGGTGAGAGGCAAACAGGGGTCCAGATCCCCCGGGGGGCCAGGACACACAGGGGTGTGCACACTTGCTCTTGGGAGGCTCCGTTTCCAATTCAACTGTGCCAGCCCCATGGGCACACACTCTCTGGCGGGTCGACCACAGGACTGTGGGATGCAGGGACGAGTCAGTCACATTGCCCAGAAGACATATCTTTCCTAGAATTGTTCCGTTCTTCAATTTTCGCAAAAATCCAAACTCTTGGCAAACCATTGTGGTCAATTAAAGGTAGCACTCTCACAACCCAGATGCATTCGCAAGACGTGAGTTCATTCTGATCCCAAAATCTGGAGAGGAGCAACTGTAATGACAGGGACACAAGGAAAACAGAGGCAGAAAAGCCTGGTCTGAGCAAACCTCTCCAGGTCTCCTATGTGCGTCGAACGTTCTGAAGCCAGAGCCGGGCAAGCGGTGGCGCTCCCCTCAACCTGGCTGCCCACGCCTTTGCCTGCTCACTTGAACCTGGAGAGAGGAGGGCAAGGCAGTGGCTGAACTCTAAGGGCCCTCGGTGTGGTCTGCTACATCTCTTGGGGGCTCGTGCGAAATGAAAACGCAGGTTCCTTGTTAAAAATGGACTAAGGCTTTCAAGATGGCGCCCGCCGGGGATTAAACCGAGTGTGAGGACGTTCCGTCCACGGTCTCCTGGAGCCGCACAACCCACGTGCCTGAGAGCCTGGTCCTGTCTCTGGCGGGGGGAGGGGGAGAGTCTGGGCTCCTGATCCCTTTTTTGCACTTCTGAAATGTCACAGTTGAAATGTGTGTCTCCTGCCCCAGGTACGAAGACGAGATCAACAAGCGCACTGCGGCAGAGAACGAGTTTGTGGCCATCAAGAAGGTGAGCTGGGACGAGCATACAGCCGGAGAGCAGAGCCAGGGGCTCGGGCTCAGCGACCCCATGCGGAGTGTGGGGTTTGCACCTTTCCGACCTTTTTGCAAGTGAGGTGTTTGATGAGGGGAGTGGCTCCGAGGGAGACACTTTCACTTTCTGTGACCAGGGGGCTGATTAGTCATGATGAACTAACTATGGGCTTTTTAAATACAAGGTTTTCGACTTACAAATGCACCCTGATGTTATTAGTAATAAAAATTTAAAAATTCTCGTGGCTTGTTTAAACTACTCATCGTAAAGATGGAGTCTGAGGAGAACACCATCCTTTCTGTGCAGGAGGCTGGGTTTTAGTAGTACATAACCAAACCCACACACCAGATAACTGTGGTTTTCTTTCTAGTCTTCCTTTGTGCTTGGCTACTTATGGTTTCTATTTCGTTAGCGTACTAAGGCTTTGATCGGTCACAGCAGTTAAAAGGAAAACTGTTTTTATTTATTTTTTTAAATGGAGCTGTGGAAAGCACCATTGGGAGGAGAGACAGAGGAGGGGCAGAGAAGAGAGATGAGCACTGAGGAAAGAGGCATGGGTGGTGGGGAGCAGGTGGTGGTTCTTTTGGATTTCTGATGATTCCTGCCATCTCTCCCTGTTCCCCCCAACCCAGGACGTGGATGGCGCCTACATGGTCAAGGTGGAGCTACAGGCCAAGGTGGACAGCCTGACAGACGAGCTCAACTTCCTGAGGACCCTCTATGAGATGGTGAGCCCGCAGTGAGGTATCCAGAGCCTTCCTGTCCGCACGGCCCAGCGTGCTTCCTAGCAGGACGTCAGGGCACTGTCAAGTGGCAGGACGTTCACAAAACCAGCAACAGAGCTCAGAACTGAGCTCTGCCCATCCCAGCTTGGTCCACGGGGCCAGGACCCTCTCTGTCCTCTTTATTTCCCCTCTGTCCTAAGTCTGTCTTGTTGTAAGCCTCCCTCTGGCTCCTGTTTCAGGACCACAGCCAGTTCCTTTAGACTCCTCCTCCCTATGCATTTCCATGGACATCCTCACACTGGCCGATCATTTCAGGCCAACACCTAATTGTGTTTCCTTTTTCTTTTAGCCTTGTTTTCTGGCATCCTTTAGCCTTTTCCAGGCTTGAAATGCAAATTTATTTTTCTAATTAGCCCACACCTGGCTCCATCATTGCTGGTAGAAGTTTTGGATTTCTTCATTCTCAGCATCCTTTATGGCCAGGGATGGTGAGAGTGACCAGCTATATTCCCTGCAGGAGCTGTCCCAGATGCAGAGCCACGTCAGCGACACGTCCGTGGTGCTGTCCATGGACAACAACCGCTGCCTGGACCTGGACAGCATCATCGCC
>JAGFMF010011636.1:1557139-1572098 GCA_019455555.1 Galemys pyrenaicus
GCTGCTGCGGGACTACCAGGAGCTGATGAATGTCAAGCTGGCCCTGGACGTGGAGATCGCCACCTACAGGAAGCTGCTGGAGGGCGAGGAGTGCAGGTGAGGGCCGCAGTATCTACATTCTCAGGACACATTTTAGTGTGACCTTTGATGGCGATGATAGTGGGTAAGGCCAACTCAGGGAGAGGACAACCCAGTAAAGAGCAAGGAGTCTCAAATCTTACTTTTTTTGGCCAGTCAGCATCATCCAATTCACTAACTGATCATGGGCATCACCACTGTGATCCTCATTCTGTGAAAGCCTAAGAGAGAGTGACTTGGGGTTAGGGCAAAAGTGACTGTGCTGTGCTGTCTACTGGGACTTTCCAAGGTGACAAATGTGCCGCCCAACACAGCAGAGCTATCAGCCACTTGAGCACAGGAAAGGTGGCCAGTGTAACTGAGCAACTGAGTTTTACATTTAATTTAATTTAGATTAATTGAAATGGCTTCACGTGGCCAGCGGTTACCATACTGGACAGCACTCACCATGCTGGACAGCTCTGATTAGAGATTCCTGCTCCCACGCCTGCCCCAGGCTGAGTCCTTGGGGGAGGTGGCCGATACACATACACACTGGAGAAATAACACAATGTCAAGTGGCAGACAGTGACTTAGTGAGTGGAGCCTAGAACTGAGGGATCTGCTGACTCCCTGCTGCATGCCCCCCATGCTCAGAGCTTCTGTCCCCAGGGAGCGCCCCTCTGATGGAGGAACTTAAACCCAAGTGGGAGAAGAAAACATAAGGACTTCTGATGAGTCGCCAGTAAATAGGTGTATAAAGTGAAGCTGGTGCTCCGTGTATGGGGAGGTGTGGGGAGGAGGGCGTGGTTCACACCAGCAGAGCAGTGCCGGCCACATGTACAGAACATTCTGTGTGTGTTCAGTGCGTGGCACGCCTTCTCCATGAACAAGAACAGGCACCGAGGAGCAGCCAGCGTGGGCAGGGCATCTGCAAACCCACCGGGGCCGAGTGTCAGTTCCCCTCACGTTTAACCCACCTCGAACCAGCACTTGGTAGTGAGCCTCCACCTGAGGAGGGCTCCCTGGGGGAGGTGTCCTGGAAGGGAACGCTGGAAGTAAAAGAGCCAGAACTGGGTGGTGACAGCTGGCCAGTCAAGTGGAATTGGGTAGGAGTAATTCCCCTCAGCAGATAATCTGGGGACCACGGGAAGGAGGATGGAGATGGAGACATGGAGTGTGGCTGGTGGAGCTTCTGGGCGCCTCCACCTCCTGCAGCAGCCCCCTTCCCCAGCCATGAGCTCACGGAGACTGACACGGACTGGCTCTTCTTCCCCAGGGGCTTGGCTCCAACGAGGGCAAAGGGGGGACGTAGCTCTGGCGGTTCTGAACCCTTCATTCTTTGGTTAATGACGCCTGCAGAACTAACCCTCACTTCTCTTCTTTTCTAGGATGTCTGGAGAGTGTCAGAGTGCTGTGAGCATTTGTAAGTAGCCCTTCAAAAGCCTCCCTGGGTGGTAGAAAGGGAAACTACGAACGACATCCTCATGGATGGTCTCTGGGCAGGACAACCTGACCCATGACAGGGGCCAGGCCCCCAGATAGTGTCCAGGGCCTCAGGCCACGGCCACACACCCTGCCCAGTGTAAGCCGGAAAGCTGTCAGGCTGAAGCCAGCGCCTCTGCAGTCTCGGGCAGCGCCCTAGGCTGGCGAACCGGACATTTCTGAGGCCAGGACTGGCTCTTGTTCTTGGGAAAGGGCGCCAGAGGGCAGGTTCACTGGATACTCGTTGTGGCTCCAGAGAAGCCGAGCATCTTCCTCCAGGCACACAGCTACGTGGGCAGAGCTGGGCTGCAGACCCAGACGGTGCGCCTGAACTGGGCGTCTCTCTCCGCAGCGGTGGTCAGCAACGTCAGCAGCACCAGCAGCAGTTCTGGTGGAGGCCGCGGAGGCTTCGGAGGGGTCGGCGGTGGCAGTGGCGGCGGCTACGGCGGGGTCAGCGGCGGCAGCAGCAGCGGCGGCAGCAGAGGCGGCAGTGGCGGCTACGGCGGGGTCAGCGGCGGCAGCAGCGGCGGCAGCAGAGGCGGCAGTGGCGGCTACGGCGGGGTCAGCGGCGGCGGCAGCAGCAGCATCAGAGGCGGCAGCAGCAGCATCAGAGGCGGCAGCAGCTCTGTGGGCCAGAGCGGAGTGGGCGCCAGCTCCGGTGGCATGCATGCCTCTGGAAGCAGCGGCCACAAATCTGGGAGCAGCGGCAGCAGCAGTATCCGTTTCTCCCAGACCACCAGCTCCGGCCAGCACAGTTCCAAGTGATCCTCTGGGGCCAACTCTCCATGCCCCCCTGCCTCCCTCTTAGCTGCTTCCCATTCTGCTTGGCCTCAACACACCTCAACTTGCTTTTCTTCAAGAGCCCCGGAGAAGGGGCTTCTCCACCCCAAGACCTGTCTCCAGGCAGCGACATCCAGCTGCAAGTCTGGAAATATGGTGCCCCCAGCTGAGCCCCTGCCACGGCTCCTGACTTTGGGGTGGAACACTTGAGCCCTAACCGGCACTGTATTCCCAGCCTGCCCTGCTCCCACTCTGGCCCACTCTCTCTGAAGCTGGCACCTCGAGATCAAACCCCTGAGGCAGGCACGCGGTGGGACCAGTGTGGGAGGGTGAGGAGATCTGGCCTGTTGGTTCCCAGGAGTCCTTCCCCACATCTGGGCATCATATTCTGACTTGTCTATCTCCATTCCCTGAGCTACGAATCCTCTGGTGATGATTATATTGCACGTCCTCAATAAACTGCTCACATCTCACATTCTGGTGTTTGGCTTTCACTCAAGGAATCCCGGAGGGCCGAGGTGGAGGGGAGTAGGGAGGGGTGCTGGGCTTCCAGACTTCAGTAGTGGACACAAAGGACACTGAACGGCCTTGGCTCCTCTTTTAACCATTTGTCTGGGTTGCCATAGATCTGTCCAAGAATATTTATGGGGACCTTCCTTTCTTCGTCTTCCCATCCATCCTCCTGCCTCTGAGCAGGCCTCCAGGACCCAGTCTTACAAGAAGAGGCTTTCATAGCTCATTGAAGGAATAAACTCACCTGGGACTGTGGTTCCTTTGCTCCACCCCCACATCAGCCAGAGCAAATTCTTTTCCTGTAAATGTAGTTCCTGCAGTCTGAAGAGTGTAGCAATACTCTCTTTCCTCTGCCCAGGTTCTGAATGTTACAAAAGCCTGGGTCTTTTGACAGTTATGACAAGTGCGACAAAACAGAGAGCTATCCTGTGCTTAACCACGCAGATGTTGGAGAAGGTGGCTTTTGGGCATGTGGAGAATGCAGAGTCGGGTGGAGTGAGTTTCCTGTTACGAGACCCCGGAGATAGGCCAGCTCTCCCACCTGGGCTGAGGCAGCAAAGGCTGTCGTGGTCTTCTCTGTGGGGTCAGCCCTTTATGGTAGAAAGGAGAGCAGAACTTAAAAGTGCTGCGGAGAGCCAGATTCTAAGAGATGGGGGAGAAGAATGCAGGTGCAGTGTTCATTCCAAGCGAACCAGGTCAGAGAGAGGGCAGGAGCAGTTTGCTCCAGGTGGATGTAAAATTAGGAATGGGGGAGATGCGGACCTGCTCTGCTACCAGAATTCCAGCAGAAAGTTGAACCCAGACCCAGGGCGTCCAGGTGCTGAGGGAAACCAGAGAAACTGAGGGTTTCGGTGCAGATGACGATTAAGAATTGTCCTCTTCCCTTCTCCACACCCCACAAGTAATCCACCTGCACGCCTTTGCGCGTGGTAAGATTCTGGTTTGTAAATCACTGTGGATAATTTACCTTCTCAGCAGTCATTAGAGCTGGACTAATGAGAAGGCATCTGTACCTTTGTCTGAGACTCAAGGAGAGGGTCAGGGCTTGGCCTCCAGGTTCTGGAGCCCAAGATGGGACTAAGCTCACGCCACTTGCTCTGCCTACAGTGGCCCTGTCTCCAAAGTTGAAGAAAGAGGCTTAAAGTACATTTTATTGAAGTAACCTTGGTTTATGATGTTATGCCAGTTTCAGGCAGATAGACTCCTAGATCGGCACCGATGTACACTACGTTCTGCTCATCCTCAAAGTCTACCATTCAAAGTCTTTCCATTCATCATCATACAATGAACCTCTTTTGTCCAATCTACCCACCCCCTCCCTTCTGATAAGCACTAATTTGTTCTTAAAGTGAACTGTTTCGTAGGTCCATTTGTTTCCTTTTTTGTTCATTTATATTCGTCTTTCTCTGTCTAACTTGTTTTACTTAGTAGAGTACCCTCTTGGTCCATCTCTATTATTACATATAACAGTCTCATCTTTCTTTTTAATAGCTGAGCAGTATTCCTTTGTGTACATGCCATATCTTCTTTATGTACCCATACACCACAGGCACCTAGGTTGTTCGCAACTGTTATTGTAAATAAAGCTGTGATGAACATGGGGGCGTATATCTCTTTGGATTAGTGTTTTTGTAGTCTTCAGTAACTACTCAGGAGTGGGATCATGTGATACTTTTATTGTTTATATTTTGCGGAGTCTTCATACTGTATTCCATTATTGGTTGTACCAACTTACATTCCCTACTGTGTATGAGGTTCCTTTTCTCTTTGCATCCTCCCAGCATTTGTTGTATCTTGCTGTTTGGGTGATAGTTATAGAAGAGACATTTTAAAGTTTCTACATCTGAGAGTTCGATAAATTCTTGCTCGTTTTTTTCAAGGCTTACAGGTTGTAGGCAGCCCTGCTCCCTATTTAACCGATGCACAGTTTGGGTACTTTGGGAGCAGAACAGGTTGGTGTGTATTGCTGTTCTTTCTGACTTTTAGAGACATTACAAGAAATGGCACAAATGTCTAGGACAGCATCCTAGATGCTCTGGTCCACGTGTTGCTTGAATCACTGGGAAGAGGTTGACATCATGGATTTAGCCCAGCTTCTAGTTAGACTTGAGCAGCTATTCTCAAGTGCTACTGCTTCAGTTTCTCTATCCTCCTGCTCCATGTGCGGAGAGCCACCTCAAGGCTGTGCGGAGAATGTGTGGAGCTCGTGAAAGCTTGGTGGTCAGTTGAAGAATGAGTAGAAATGAAGAAGGAAGGACTGCCTCCCCTCCAGCCTGACAGGAAGATTCTAGGTCACACTCTGATGGGATGGAGCCAAAAATTGACAATGACAACCTTGGAACTCCCTGAGAACTCTTGTGGGGTGAGATGGTGGAGGGTCTACTGCAGGAGGCAGTGAGAGTGAAGGATACTTGGGCTTTGGAGAGAAGGTCAATCAAAACAGGTTGGAGCAGGCTTGGGAAGGAAAAGGCCTGGCAACATGAAGGAAGGTCAAAGTGACAGAAAGAAACCTAGACCATATCCCAGGAGGATTCTAGGACATTGGGGTGTCATATATGAGGCCAGGCTAAGGACTGGAGACAATGAGATATTTCTAAGTCTATGGGAGACTGGCAATCCTGAACTTTGATGACTTGAGGCAGCAGTTGTTTTAACACTCCCAATAAGCACTCCCAGATAGTCAAAAACCCTCCACAAAGGAGCCACCAGATTGGAAGGATTGAAACTTACCCAAATGACTTTGCTGCGAGCACAAAGACGCACAGTCTGACTGTGGTGTTTGGAACAGGGAGTTTGTAATAGTGTTACTCTACTTTGCTGACATGGGACATGCATGCTAGAGGGAGGGACTTTTCAGGTTGAATGCTTGATGCAGTCTTGCCCCAGAGCAGTCTGGCTCTCAGATGCACCTCATAAGGTGCCCACCTTGGCAAGAGTACCAGCGGCTACTGAGTCAGAACGTCAGGTAACTTATCTATTCAACCTACTTCATTTCTACCTAACATTCATAAAGAGCTACAGAACAGTGTTTCTAAGACATACTCTCCTGTCATCACAAGCAGAAATCTCTCCTGACCGCCTGTGCCCATGATGTAGGGAAGGCACCACTGCCTGGAGGCGAGCGAGCGCGCGCACCGCAGACTACTGGGCATTTGGCACCGAAGATGGTTTGCACAATGAGGTGACCACTAAACCAGTGCTTAAGTCCAGTCCTCGACCTTCTTTTTCTGCTTTGTAGTTCAGAAACATCTCTTTAAATGCCAGAAAGTCCGTAAATGTGAGTAACATGTCGAATATGTCATCAGTCACTTCATCTTTATGGTGCCTTAACGTTGTTGTGAAGGCCGCCATGTTGAATCCGGGAATCCGCCTCAGCAGCTGTTCTTCGATATACTTTTCAACTAGAGAAAGGTACTCATTAAAAATCGGCGTGTAGCTGAATTTATTCTCTTCTGTGTCTTCAAATTCTTGATAATATCTGTCCATGAAATTTCTCTGCAGTACCTGGAACTCGGTATCCATGATAATGTCCTCGATAGAGCCAATCACAGCATCAAATTCGGCTTCAGAGGCAGAAGATACGGACAGAGCGAGGCTCTCTTCTTCCGAGATTACCTTTACTTCTCGCTTGTCCATGTTGCCCCGGGCTGAGCTGTCCTGCGGCCCCCCACCAGCCCGTGGCGGGGGTGGAGCCTGGTTTCCATTACCCACCTCCCGGAGCCACGCCCTGCCTCCGTCACCGTGGCCGAGATCGTCATTCTTAATGACTGCACAATATACCTTTACATGGATCCTTTACATACACATCTTGATATATGTTATTCTTACTCTCTCCACTACAATCAGCCATTGCTGCAATGAACACTTGTCTCTGAATGTGTCCTAGGCGTTCTTCATAGATAACTTTCTGGGTGTGAAATTGCTCAGCCACTTATTTTATTTTTTTTAAGATTTATTTATTTATGCATACAAGCACTGGGGTACAGGCCAGAGGCGTGGGGGGGGGGTGGTGAGAGGATTCACCACAGAGAGCGGGGAGCAGAACAGGCATATCAATGGAAGTACACAGCTGAGGGGAGCAGCGGGCACAGCAGGAAAGGTTTGCCACCATGTGGGTCCCCTCCCTGGCCAGCAGCAGGGATTGAACTCATGCTTCAGTGGCTGCAGTTTGCTTCATAGTGCGTTGCTTAACCCGCTGTGCCGCCAGGGAGGCCCAGCTCAGCCACTTATATTGTCAAATGGTTTTATATTGTCAAAGGGTTGTTTAGAAAGATTGTACCAGTTGGTACTTACAGAAGTGACCTATATGATGACTTCCTCTTTCTCCAGTCTTATGAACACTTTGTGGTATTCTTTTAAATTTTTGACAATCTTTTCATATGGAGTTCTTGACGAAATGACTTTTTTTGTTTAATTTGAGGACAATCTGCAGCCTCTTTCCCAAGACCCTGGAGCTTGTGTGCGGGTTTAGAAGGGCTAAGAAAGTGTGAGAGTACAAGGGGAGGGTCAAGGCTTCCAATCATGGGTCTCTTCTCCCATCCAGGGATGAACTGCATTTCCTGTACACTTAAGATGGGCTTGATACACATGGTGTCTTTAGCAGAGAGGGAAGCCATTCCCCTAATGGCAGTAGATTTAGTCAGTCTATCTTGCAAAACCCCAACCTGCCGTGTGTGTAGGGGTCTACCCTGAGCTTAGGGTAAGAGATGATGTGATGGCGTGATGTGAGGCCAGTGTGATGATGGAAGTGGGATACTGGTACCAACACAGGAACATTGCCAGAGCAGGAGAAGGTGGGCAGTCATTCATTCTACAAAACCTGTGGACCCACATGGGCCAGATGCTGTACTGGGTGATGGGGAATACTGGGGGACCAGGGAATGAAAGCTATAAAATCATCCAATTAATGAACCAAATTCACTGGGACTATAAAAAGGTCGCTTCTCTCTGTGCCAGAGTGCTTTTTTTTCTCACAGGTTTTCTGAACCAGGACATCTTCCTGCATCCATAAAAAAGAATAAACCAGTTGTCCAGCAGGCTATCCCAGGTCACAGCAGCTCCTGGGGCCACTCTGCCATTGTGGTATTTGGCCAGAGCCATGTCAGTTCCAGCTGGTCCCAGACAGCCTTTGGGATCCTGAATGTGTCGTGATGGGGGTGGGGTCTTCGGGAGCAGTAGCCTGCATAGCCTTGCGGGGAGCCAGAAGGTCTTGCTCAGTGTGGCCAGAGGTGCCAGATTGGGGGCTCAGCATGGGGATACTGAGGTGCCTTTGTGTGGAACCTATTCAGGGATGGAGGAAGAGGCATGAGAGGTAGCTTTGGGGGAGCTTCCTTCAGTGCTGGAGGGAGACCTAGTGACTTTGGAGGAGTTCCTGGTGGAGTCAGGGGCTTTGGGAGTTCAGGGGGGCATTTCCCTCAGCATCTAGAAGGTAACCATCAACCAGAGTATTCTGAAATCCCTGAATATGGGGATTAATCCCCAGATCATGGAGGCGAAGACTCCAAAGAAGGAGCAAATCAAGAGCATCAATAACAAATTTGCCTTGTTCATTGACAAGTTGAACACCCATGCTGGGGCAGGGGCCTGCCTGGAACACGCAGCTTTGGGTGAGGCAGCGGTTCTGCTCACAAACTGAGACTGGGAAGCCATGACCTCTCCTCTGTGGTTAACCACAGGTGGCTCCTGGGGTGTCAGAGCAAGGTGCTAGAGACCAAACAGTGTCTCCTGCAAGAGAAGATGGCCACCTTCAGAGTCAATGCCTGCAGCTCTTCTTTGAGGGCTCTGTTACATTATCTGCCTCCAGCCTACCTGGACAGGTTGCTGAGCAAGTAGGGCTTGGATGAGGATGCTGGCAAGCTGAAGGTGCTCATGGAGGAACAAAAAAGGAAACGAATGATGGAGGTGCCTGGGGAAGACAGTTTACCAACATCCAGATAATAATGCTGCAGCTCAGGGGATGTGTGGGTTTTCCTGCTGAAAAATTGTTCTTAAGGCTACTGAGTTTGTAGACTGCAGATGGGGGTGGGTCCCTTTTGATATTTGTTGATGTCAAGAAGAATAGTATGTATATCCCAGTAAGGGCATAGAGGGGGCCCCTTTCAGACGGAGGCAGCTATTCCAGTAAGCCAACATTTAATAACAATGGATGCCATCACTTGCTGTTCACTAGAATCATTTTGGGTGCCATGAATACTTTGAGTGTCCAGATTAGGCTCATGACTCACTAAATCAGAATTTCTGGGCATAGAAGAAAGGAATTGATAGCTTAATTGAACTTAATTGTACTGCCAAGGGTGAGGACCAGTTAGAGAATATGTTTATTTTGTGTGGTGAGAGAGCTTCCTGGGGAGGCCATGGCAGGAAGTAGCCCTTCTTCTGGGATGATGTGGGGGTCAGGATATACCCGGGATACAGATGAAGGAGTGAGTAACTGGGAGCTTTGGGGGACAGTTGCAAGGGGGAGTGACCACAGGCCTTGGCACATGGTGATGAGGGTGATTTCCTAGCACAGGAGACTCTAGAGATAGTTGATGTTCAGGAACACATGGGCTTATGAAGTAATTTCATTACATGATTTCCCCTTCTATTTCTAATATCCAGGAGTGTCAGAAGTGGGATGCCAGTGTGCTCTTAAAGACCCCACCATTTTTATTGTCCATGTCACCCAGTTGGCTTTTGCCTGGTAATGTCCAGGGAATACTCACTAGCAGCTCTGCCCCAAGTTGGTCATCCCCTACTGGCACAGACTCCTCTCCCTGGCATGTGTGCACATAGCCTTGGCTTAGCTGCCTTTGGAGCATGACGTCTCTTCCTATGAGGATGCGTTTAACAAGCAATCAGAGGCTGAGGATGACTTCATGACTCTAAAGACGGGGGTAGGGGAGTGGGGTTGAGCAGGGAGGAGACGGAGTAAAAGGAAAGTGGTGAATAGCAGTGTCTTTTCTGGGAAGACACTTTCTCTGGAGCAGGTTTTCCAAGTGTTGCCCTGATGCAGAGGGTCAGATTGCAGGACAGTGCCAGTCCCACATGAACTTCTGCCCCGATGGTTTTCTTTCTGTGGTTTCTAAGGTAGCTCTGAAGCAGCTTACTGTTTGTAAAACCATTGTGAGTCTTTCGTTATACTATTCATTTTTGACTATTGAAAAGTACCATTATAATCATCCACATTATAAAAGCTGATAAACAACCTTTCTAACAATGAGCTTTGTTGGTAAAATCTCTGCTGCCAAGTATGCCTGCTTTGTGTGATTTTCACTTTTATCTCCATTTAAACATGATATCAATATTATGAAATGTGATGGTGATTAATGAGAGTAATATTGAAGCTAAGAAAGCGGATTCTTTGTCCCTTATTTTAAGGATGTGGATGCTTCCTGCAAGAACAGAGTAAAATTGGAAGTAAAAATGGAGCATCTAACCAGTTAGGTCAACTTCCTGAGAGCCCTCTGAAACCATTCTCCCTTCCCCATCCACATCCTGAGAGCTTGAGGTTCTGGAAAATAAATACTTGAAAAAAATTCCAATTAGGTGTTACTGCTCTCCCAGGAATTAGTCTGAGAATTTCATGTGTAACTCACTTACTCTTCATGCGAGTATATTTTATTATCACACCAATGAATGGTAATAGCTAATATTTGTTGTTATTCTACTCCTCTGTGAGTGCCCATTTCCAAAGTTGCTCTCCGCATGAGCCTAGCCTCAATCCAGAGAAGACTAAGTTTTTAATTTTCTTTTTATACCACTCTTATTTTATACCTGGAAGTTTATATCTTTTAACCCCCTTTACCCATTTCTCCCTCCTTTAAAGTTGAGCTTAGGACCAAAAATTTACTTAATCTTAGGGATCTGTGAGCAAATACACATAATCATAACTAAAGTAGGTAATGAGAGAAATTGAGTTTGAAAGGAGAAATGGTGAGTGTCGGGCTCTTGAAATAGAGGAGTCCCCCCAGGCAGCTGCATCACATTTCAGCACCAAGGACAGAGAAAGAAAGACACTAAGTCATCAAACCGGAGACACCCCCACTCCCCATATCTATTCCCTGTATCTATCATAGGAAACAAAACTACATGTCTGATTAGCATGTGTTATGGAGTCCAGCAGCCTATTCAACAACTGGTGATACCGACTGCTAACTTTGGCACCTTACTTATTCTTACCATTGTGATTTGTTTTGCGGCATGCAATTTTTTCAAATCCCATCTATTTTGTTGGAAATGGCTTCATTTCATTCTTTCTCATGACTGCATAATATTCTGTGGTATTTACTACATCTTTTGATCCATTTGTCCAAGAAAGGAGATTTAGGATGCTTTCGTGTCCTAGCTACTATAAATAATACTGTTGCAAATATAGTAGAACATGTGATTTTTTTTTTTTTAGATGCTGGATTCATATCTGTGGATATATGCCTCAGAGTGGGATTACCAGGTCATATGGTATTTCCCTTCTTAATTTTAAAGATAAATCAGGTTGACTTCCAAAATGGCTTTACCAGTTTACATTCCTACAATAGTGTAATAGTTTTCCTTTTTCCTGTATCCTCTCTAACACTTGTTGTTGGAAATCTTTTTAATATGTGACATTCTCATGGTATGGGGTTATAGCTTGCTTTAGTTTTAATTTACATCTTTATTATTAAAGAGTGACAATGAACATTTTTTCATGTGTCCTTTAGCCTCTGGATATCTTCTGTGTGAATTATCTGTTCATATTTGCTCCTCTTTTTTTTTGTTATTGAATTATATGGTCTTTTTCATTTTAGATATTAATTCCTTATCAGTTATATATTGTGAAAATATTTTTTCCCATTAAGTAGGGTGTCTAATTAATCATCTTTATTTTCCTTTTGTTGTGTAGAAGCTTGAGGTAATCCCAATTGTTTATTTTTATTTTAAATTTTCTTGTCATAGGAGTTTAGTCACCAAAAATATCTATTTTGATATTGTGGAAGGTATCATCAAATTTTTTAAATCTGTGTTTTTCATTGTTGGTAAAGGGAGTTTCTTGTTAATAGAAGATTGGCTTTGTTTTGAATGGCTATTCAGATGCTCTCATCTTCTGACTGGTAAGTCAAGTAATTGAAACTGCTTATTGATATATAAGTGCTTACTGTTATTTTATGTTTTTGTTTGGATTATCATTTTTATTCTTTTTAGCACTTCTTATTATGTTTTGTTTAGGTTCCATTTCCATTGTCTTATGTGTTATTTCTGTTATTTTTTGTATGTGGGTTCTATGGCGGTTAGTGTATGATTGACTGTGTGACCTGCTGGACTATCTGGTCTCTTGTTGTCTCTACATGGCCTCATTGTTACTTCCCTCATCTTTCGTGTTTTGTAGTTTAGATGTCTTTTGTCTCACTACTCATTTTTATGTTGCTTTGTGAGAAGTCTTTTATGATCATATGCTTCTTGGTGTTGATAAATTCTTTTAGTTTTTGCTTTTCAGTGAAGCTCTACTCTTCTATCTTGATTGCTAATCTAGCTGGGTAGAGGATTCTGGGCTGGAAGTGTTTCTTTAAGTACTTTGACTATCTCTTTCTAGTCCCTTCATGCTTGTAATATTTCTGTTGAAAAATCTGCTGATAGACTGGTGTTTCCTTATACGTTGTCCTTTTTTCTCCTGATTTAGTATTCTGTCCTTATCTTTGGTTCTTACCAGCTTCATAATTATGTGTCTTGGCATATGCCTGTCTGGTATTCTTTTGTTTGGAACTCTTTGGGCCACTTGGACCACAGCTTCTAGTCCATTTCCAGAGAGAGATTGTTTTCAGAGATTACTTATTTAAATAGGTTTTCTATGTCTCTGTCTTTTTCTTCTCCTTCTGGGATACCCGTAATATAGATGTTATTTCTCTTTAAGGTGTTCCATAGAGTTCTGATACAGTTTTCATTTAAAAAATTCTTTCTTCTCTATCTTGTTCTATTCTTGTGTTCTCCAGTATTGTGTTTTCAAGCTCATTAATTCTCTCCATTATTTCTGTTTGTCTGCTCTATAGACCCTCAATTGCATATTTTAAATCAGTTCTAGTGCTTCTTAACTCCTTTATTTCTGAATGTAGTTGTTTTATATTTTCATTATCTTTATTCTCCTATTTTACATCCTCCACTGTTTTTTTTTTTTAAGTCCATCAGCATTGTTAGGGCATTGCCCTGAATTCCCTTTCTGTCATGTTCTGCAACTCCACTGAATTTGCTTCCTTTCAGGGCTTTATTTTATGTTCTAGCATTTGTACTGTGTTCTTCTGTTTATCATTTTTGACTTTGCATGTATAAGGATAAACTTTCAAGTGTTGTTTTTAATTGTTGGAGTAGTCACGGACCCACCAAAAGGTAGTAGGTTTCAGAGTGGACTGGGACAATAAGCACCAAAGGATCACCATCCAGTAGATGAAATTCCTAGTGAACTCTTCGTGGGGGTGGCAAGTGTTTTAGATGCCTCAGTCTGGGATAGGGGATGACAGGTGATTGGGCATGTCAATGTGGGTTGGGGTGGTGGCAGCTGGTGTTTCATACACTTTAGCCTGGGCTTCAGCAATAGTCTTTTCTATAAGGAAGTCCAGGTTCTCTAGCTAGTTGTCCTTGCTCTGTGCCCTTGCCTCTTAGATCTATTGCAGTGCACCCTTGGTCCTGGTGCCTGCTCATGCACCCATTATACAGTGCAGTTCTGGGTATTATTGGGAGCCCCCATGTTGGTGTGTGCCCAAGTCAACAGGTGAAGGCATTTCTTTATGGTGGCCTCTCCTTCCTCTTGAGGGTTGTACTAACTGCCCGTATAGCAGTAGTAATAATAACTTCCCATTGTTTTTACTTTAAGCAAAGTTCATTTAGAGCTTTCCCTACCACCTCCAGGTGGACTGATGCTCCTATTGTGCATGCTGACAGTCATTTTTCCACTCAGGGGTTTTTGCATCAGTCCTTACTCTGCCACCATCTTGCTGGTGGGACACCTTGATTATAAAGTCTTTAAAGAGGTCTATGTCATATATGGTTTGTATATTACATAATACTGGGCAGAAAATGTAAACTCTATAGCACCTGTTGACTGACAGACTGATTAAATCATATAAAGCAAGTGAGAGCTTGGCACAGCTCCTAGAACAGTACTCAGTAAAAGGGAGCTATTACCATCATGATTTCTGAAACTTGAGGAAGGCAAACAAAATATCATGACCCCCTGTTGCCCTAGGAGATGGACCTGGGAGATTAGAGCCTCCTTACCCATCTTCCCTGTCCCCCATAGATTCCCTTTGGATCTGGAACCCAACACAACCTTCAAAGTGAGGACTTCCTGACCCAGGAAAGGGGTGGGCACGAGGCTTCTTTTCATGCAGCTGACCTTGTAGGTGAGTTTGGCAGCCCCTTTCTGTTGCCGACTCATCACAAGCTGGTTGATCCTTTACATATGACACATTGTGCAACCATATCTCCCAGTACTAAAAAGTATAGCTGCTTTGTTTGACTGCACATGTAGGCTTTTAATTTACATTCATCTCTGTTAAATCTTTTTTTGTTAGATTTGGCTCAAGTTCCAAGCTGTCAAATTATTTTTGGGTTCTGGTCTTGCATGGAACTTACTTGTTACTCTGCCTAGGTTCACCCCAGTTATATATTTGAATATGTATAGATGTACAAAGATGCCGTCTATTGGCTATACTAAAAAGAAGACTGCGATTTAGGTAAAGCAAAAAAACTTATTTGTAAAGGAGAAGGATGATATTGTATTTAGTCTCAGGGGATTAGCTCATCAAAACCCTTTTTATTATGCAAAATCTCAAAGTAGTTTGTTTGTACAAACTACACTATAGAGTACACTATAGAGTAGTGCGATGGCTGCCTCTGTCCTCATCACCCAGCTCAATAGTCAGTTCACTATAGTTTTGTCTCTCCCTACCCCTCCCATTATGTTGAAGGAAATCTCAGACATTGTACAATTTTATTCATAAGTATTTTTTTAGAAGATAAGGTTTCAGGGCCTCCCTGGTGGCGCAGTGGGTTAAGCAACGCACTATGAAGCAAACCACAGTCACTGCAGCACAAGTTTGATCCCTGCTGCCGGCCAGAGAGGGGACCCACATGGTGCAGCAGACCTCTCCTGCTGTGCCCGCTGCTCCCCTCAGCA